>CABHPR010141343.1:42980-62914 GCA_902168415.1 Peromyscus melanophrys
TGTGTGTGTGTGTGTGTGTGTGTGTGTGTGTGTGTGTGTGTGTGTGTAGCTAGAGTTTTCCTGCCTGGCCCACTGTCAGGACAAATCTCTCTCACCAGCCAGCCCCACAGCCGCTCAGACCCAACCAAATAAACACAGAGACTTATATTGCTTACAAACTGTATGGCCGTGGCAGGCTTCTTGCTAACTGTCCTTATATCTTAAATTAATCTATTTCTATAAATCTATACCTTGCCACATGGCTTGTGGCTTACCGGCATCTTCACATGCTGTTTTTCATGGTGGCGGCTGGCAGTGTCTCCTCAGCCTTCCACTTCCCAGAATTCTCTCCTCCTTGTCCCGCCTATACTTCTTCCTGCCTGACCACTGGCCAATCAGTGCTTTATTTATTGACCAATAAGCAACATGTTTGACATACACACCATCCCACAGCACTTCCCCTTTTCTTTTTTTTTCAAAAAGGAAGATTTTAACATTAACATGGTAAAATTACATATAATTTGGGAATTTGGGCGTAGCTTCTCTTACTACTTCCTGCTGGAGAGGGGCGCTGTATCTTATGGGGACACAAAGAAAATTTTAGGATTATGGAGTAGTCCATGAGGGTGTATCGTCTGAGCTAGTTGCCTTGAGATGGTTCTGGATGTTGGATCATCTGGGCCGTGGTGTCATCGGAGACCTTTCGGGGGTCTTGGCTGGTCAAACCTGATGTATTTTAATCTGGAACAAATCCATAGCCTCTGGCTTTCTGTGGAAACAAAAGCAGAACCTCTTTTCCAAAGCAACATATCCTTACATCCAAATTTTGAAGTCAGGGTATCTTTAAAATATACATATTGGTTTAACTCAGCTTCCTTTACAATCAAATATCTCTCTGCAGTTAAGAATCCCAAAGACAGCACAATGCAGATTCTCTGTGTGATATCCATCTTTACGTGGCTTATATTTTATACTTCCTTTACTGTCTCTTTAAAGACTTCATTTTTCAAAATTATCTATTTCTTTATATAACTGTATATATTCCTTTTTATCTCTCTTTGAAGCCTACGTACATTTTTACACACATTTTAAAGCATTCAAAGTCTTGTTCCATCTGAATCTGTCTTATTGTGAATCAATTGTTTTAAACTGCAGCATTCTAAGACTGAAACAGCGCTATGGCTGCTGGCTCCGCCCACCTCAGCTTCCCAACATGGCAGTGATACTTTTACCACCAGCTCTGGGAGCCTTCGTGGGTCTATGCTTCTATCAAAGCAGCGTGTAGCCCAGAAACCTCTTCTTTTTGTTTTGTACTAGCAAAAGCTAAATCCACAACGCAGCTTAATGTGCCACTTGCAGACGCCTCATTCCCGCCATACTGCAGGTCAAACACGCACACCAGGAACCCACCATACAGTAGCTCAAGCCCGCAGGCTCCGGCTAACTTGAGAGAGACAACTAGGAAGCTGTTTTAGCTCCATTTTAGAATCTTCTTTTTACGCTTTTTCAGGTCTTAAGTGGAAATTCCTGCCCCACGTTATGGCGCCAATTGTAGCTTGAGTTTTCCTGCCTGGCCCACTGTCAGGACAAATCTCTCTCACCAGCCAGCCCCACAGCCGCTCAGACCCAACCAAATAAACACAGAGACTTATATTGCTTACAAACTGTATGGCCGTGGCAGGCTTCTTGCTAACTGTCCTTATATCTTAAATTAATCCATTTCTATAAATCTATACCTTGCCACATGGCTTGTGGCTTACCGGCATCTTCACATGCTGTTTGTCATGGTGGCGGCTGGCAGTGTTTCCTCAGCCTTCCACTTCCCAGAATTCTCTCCTCCTTGTCCCGCCTATACTTCTTCCTGCCTGACCACTGGCCAATCAATGCTTTATTTATTGACCAATAAGCAACATGTTTGACATACACACCATCCCACAGCATGTGTGTGTGTGTGTGTTTCCCTTTGGGTTTTGCTGGTATGGGGTTATTGCTTGTGTTTTTGTGGGTGTAATTAACCTCCTTGGGCTGGAGTTTTCCTTCTAGTACCTTCTGTAGGACTGGGTTTGTGGTTAGGTACTGTTTAAATTTGACTTTGTCATGAAATATCTCATTTTCTCCATCTATGGTGATTGAAAGTTTTGCTGGATATAGTAGTCTGGGCTGGCATCCATGGTCTCTTAGGGTCTGCAAGACATCTGTTAGGCCCTTCTGGCTTGTAGAGTCTCTGTTGAGAAGTCAGGTGTAATTCTAAATTCTAATAGGTCTGCCTTTATATGTTACTTGGCCCTTTTCCTTTGCAGCTTTTATTATTCTTTCTTCATTGTGTACGTTTAGTGTTTTATTATGTGGTGGGGGGACTTCTTTTCTGGTCTAGTCCATTTGGTGTTCTGTAAGTTTCTTCTACATTTGTAGGCATGTCCTTCTTTAAGTTAGGAAATTTTCCTTCTATGAATTCGTTGAATATATTTCTGGGGCTTTGAGCTGGGATTCTTTCCCTTCTTCTATTCCTACTATTGTTAGGCTTGGTCTTTTCAAAGTGTCCCAGATTTCCTGGATGTTTTGTGTTAGGAAATTTTTAGATTTAACATTTTCTTTGACCCAGTGAATCTATTTCTTCTGTTGTATCTTAGATGCCTGAGATTCTCTCTTCCATCTCTTGTATTCTGTTGGTGATGCTTGTGTGTAGTTCCTGTTGACTTACTCAGATTTTCCATCTCCAGCATTCCCTCCATTTGTATTTTCTTTGTTGCTTCTGTTTCCATTTTCAGGTCTTGAACAGTTTCCTTCACCTGTTTGTTCTCTTGGCCTTTTTGGCCTTCTTTAAGGGATTTATTGGTTCTCTCCAACTTTTGTTTGTCTTTACCTCAGTTTCTTGTAGAGATTTTTTTTCCGTTTCCTCCTTATGGGCCTCTTTGTAAAGTTGGTTTTAAGGTCATTTTCTTGTGCTTCAGCTGCATTAAATTGTTCAGGTCTTGCTGTGGTAGGATAGCTGGGCTCTGGTGGTGCCTTATTGCCCCGGCTGTTGCTGATTGTGTTTTTACACTGGTGCTTAGGCATCTGGTTTTGGGATGATTATAGGTCTAGGTGTTGATTCCTAAGTTTGTCTTTGTTGGATGGGTGTTTTGTTTCTTTTTTTTTTTTTTTTTTTTTTTTTGGTTTTTCGAGACAGGGTTTTTCTGTGTAGCTTTGCGCCTTTCCTGGAACTCACTTGGTAGCCCAGGCTGGCCTTGAACTCACAGAGATCCGCCTGGCTCTGCCTCCCGAGTGCTGGGATTAAAGGCATGTGCCGCCGCCGCCGCCGCCACCGCCGCCGCCACCACCACCACCACCACCACCACCCGGCGGGTGTTTTGTTCCTTGGTTTCTGTTTTCCCTCTGGTCTTCTGGCCTATGTGTCCAGAAGTTCTAGTCCAGCAGGGTGTTTCTAGGGGGGTTTTGTGGCCTGCAAGACCTCTGGAGTTTGGGACATCAACTTTGCCTCTATAGTCCCAAGCCTCTGAGGTTCTTGGTACCTGCTTGGTCTCTGGGACTCCTAGTGCAGTGCAGCTTTCTGTACAGCAGAAGTTCTGCCAAGGTTGTGGACTGGAATATGGAGCTCAGGGGAGGGGTATAGTTGGAGACTGCTGGGCCAGCTTTAGGGAGTGTTAGCTGGCTGTGGGCAGTGTTTTATCTTGGGTCCCTAGTACTGGCCTGACCTCAGGTAAAGCAGAAGTCTTCTGCTGATGTTGTGGAGCCAGAATATGGAGCCCAGAGGAGGGTATGCTGTCTGGGGCTGTTGGGCAGGCTTTAAGGAGTGTTAGCAGGTGGTGGGTGGTGTCTTATCTGGAGTCCCTGGGAACCACCCATCCTCCAGTAAAGGAGCTGGAGGTGTGGGCCTGGATATGGAGTCCAAGGGAGGCTGTGCTCAGCTCCTGTTTTGTTTTGTTTTTTTGTTTTGTTTTGTTTGTCTGAGATGTTTTCAAATTAGTTTTGCAAAATCTAGTCTTTGTCTTGTGTGGTCACTGAAGGCTCTATGCATTGATGATACATGTGCATGGATGTGTATGTGCACTTACAGTTTCAGAGGTTCAGTCCATTATCATTATGGTGGGGAGCATGGCGGCGTGCAGGCAGATGGTAGCTGAGAGTCCTACATCTTGCAGGCAACAGGAAATTGACTGAGACAATGGACTGTATCCTGAGCATAGAAAACCTGAGAGCCCACCCCAACAGTGACACACTTCCCCCAACAAGGCCACACCCACTCCAACAAAGCCACACCTCCTAATAGTGTCACTCTCTATGAGTTATGGGGGCGAATTACATTCAAATTACCACTTTTGTTTTTATAGCAGACAGCAGTCAACCAGGAGATGCATCACCTGTCACAGTGCTGAGGACCAGAGACTGAGTCCTCAGCCCTAAACAGGACATCTATACCACCCTCCACTACTAAGGCTCAGGGAAGGGTGTGGGAGAGGAGAGGGGGAAATGTTAGAGTCAAAGGGATGGAGGGAGGGCTATGAAAGGGACAGCTGTGCAATGCTGCCTTTTGGACACAGGATAGCTACCACACACATGAACGCACCGTGGCTATGGTTATCTGCACAAGATGAAGCCAGCCAAAATTCTGGCATAGATGAGGGAGGTGCTGTCTTGGCCTTACCCCTTACTGAAGGGCTATGGGCCTGAGCACCTAAGTGAGGGAGAACCATTCTTCTTTAAGGGTGTGGCCACTGGTTAGCTTCCCATGATCCAGTGGATGCCCCACACCCATGCAGGTATGAACAGTATTAACTGGACTTAGAGAGTAATCAAAAAAAAAAAGACATGAAGTTGGGGGGAGGCTGTGATAAGGGGATTGGGGGGAATCAGGAGTAGATATGATTATATTTCATTGTTTCTGTGTATGAAATTCTTTTAAAAAAAATAAAAAATAAATGGGATGAAAGAGAAATTTTTTTCCTATAGAAGAAAGCCAATAAGAAAAGGGAAGGGATCAGAAAATCCTGGTGGGTACTACTCAGGCCAGAAAGGACATTGATGGTCCCCACATATCCCCACAAGGCACTTACAAATCCCAGGGGAGCAACTTTTCAGTAAGGAAACCCTGAATCAAGTGCCATAAGCCAAATATCCCAGTGACAGTCCAGCTGGGGGGGAGGACACCCCTGAACATGACAGGGAGGGAAGACCAGGCTGAACTCATGTCCCCTGACATGGAGAGCCAGATCTTGGGGTGCTATGCAAAAACATGCACCCCTCAAAAGATCAAGGTCAAGAAACATAGAAGCAGAGCTGGAGAGGTGGCTCGGTGGTTAGAATCATGTACTGCTCCTGCTGAAGACCTGAGTTTAGTTTCACTCATGTAGAGCAGTCACAACCTACAGTCCCAGTTGTGGGGAATCGATGCCTCTGGCCTTGAACAAAAAGAAAGGAGACACAAAGCAGCTCTGAGGACAGATCCCAGATGGAAGGAACTACACACACACACACACACACACACACACACACACACACACACACACACACTTCTGTGACTCTGGTCATGAGTCAATAGCTGTGACAAATGAAGCCACAATGGCCGGGGGGTGGTCAAAGCTTTGTAGTGGCTCTCAGTGGGGGAGTAGCCTGGCCCTAGCATGGATGAGCAGGCTGGGGTGTAAGGTACAGAGGACAAGATGAGAAGTTCAGTATGGGAGTGAACAGCTATGATGGCAACTGGAGCCACAGGGTAGAAGTCAAAGAGGTGAATGGTGACACTGTGGCCAACTGAACTCCTCTGGTGTAACCCCCGCCCTGTTTCCAGGAAGACACACCCATATCTGCCAGGTGAAGGGGCACACGTCTTAAACTCTGGTGGTTCAAAAAGAAGGAATATGTACATACAGAGTGCGTATGTAAGCACAAGGTGACGCACACAGCAAAGCACACATTGGTGAATCCAGGGAGGGAGCACGTGGGAGCTCTTGGTTCTATTTTTGCAACATACCTGGAAATTCAAAATCCTATCAAGATTAAAAAGTCCCTCAGAATGCCCTGTGTTGGCTGTGATTTGGAGAACGGTGGATAGAAGGGTAGAAAGGGGCAGCCACAAGCCTCACCTGGACATGGATGCCCAGGTGAGGTCTAGACAAGGGCCAGGGAGAAAGTAAGGTCTCAGAAGAGGAGGGGGATTATGTCTCCAGGCTGAAATCCAGGAATGGGTGGCACAGGAGTCAGAGACAGCTAGTGGATGGGGCAGGTGTTCAGGTGTCCCAGCCATGGCCTAGAGCCCCTTCCCATTTCCAGCATCCCTACCCAGGGCCAAGGCCTTGTGATGGTTCTCCAAAGTTGGGCAGCCCAGCCCTGGCACCGATGGGCAGGTTGGGACATGTGAGGGTTTGGTGTAGAGGAAAAGGTGAGAAGCAGCCCCCAGCCACCGGATTTGCTCAGGATTAGGCAGATTGAGGGAGAAGCAAACAAGAGCAGGGCCTCAGTGTCCTGTTCCTGAACAGAGATGCCAAGTGGACAAACAGGCCCTTCCCTCCCCTCCAGGAACCCCGTTGTTGACTTGCTATCCGCGAGGTTTGCTGAGAGGCCGTGACCCCTCCCTCCATGGCCTTGTGCTGAGAGAGATGTCTGATACAAAAGCCAGCTAGATTCCCACACCCAGGCTGCACTGGCCTCTCCCCAACAAGCTCATACCACCTAGTCTCAGGGCCCCTGTGGTAATTGGGCTATGGAAGCCCCAACCTAGCCAAAGGACACACCCCATGCAGATCTGGGCACTAGGAAAGGGAAGGCATAGACTGCCTGCACAACTGGTCTCTTGTCAGAGACGTGGGCCCAGAAAACTCCTCCACTATCACGTTCAGATGCTTCCTGTCCCAGGGCCCTCTCACGTGAACCCCACAGCAGGGACATGGACAGTGTTTGGAAAGGAGCCCATTAGTCGTGTGTCCATGTTCCTGGGACACAGGGTCAGAGCTGCCTGAGGCCAGTATGTTCTGAGTTGTCCCCAGCATCATCATGAGAAAGTCCAAAGGATGCAGTGGATACCCAAAGGGATGACTTAGTCACAGGGTCTCCTGCCCATTCAGCTCAGACTCCTATGTCTGGAGAGGGGCTACCAGCTGAGGTCCAGAGATGGTCAGCTTAGAGCTACTGCCACGTCCCTCCTTAAGAAGAGGGGTAAATGTGTTACTGCCTAAGGAGTGCACGAAGTCCCTTCCTGCAGAGCCAAGACTGTCCAGGTGAGCCTAAGCATCCACATCCATACATCAGCCTGGGACCTACAGGTATGACTGGACCCACCCCCCACTTGCAAACAAGTGAGCTATGGCACTGAGCTCTCTAAAAGCAGAATTTGCAAACCAGCCCAATCATCACTGCAGAGATAGTTTGGAGGTGTGGATACAATCTCGGGACAGCTGTTTAGTATCCCAGGTCTCAGAGAGCTGTCAGGGGCTTCCTAAGCTAACACAGGCTCTGGTCCCGGCATGGCCGGCTACCTTAGCAGGATACCAGGAACAAGGGCCCAGGGAACATTCTAAGTACATGATTTCTATACTGGGGGTCTTCTTCCCAGTTCCCCCCGGGCTCACAGCAGGAAAGGGAGTCTCAGGGGTGCTTATCTTTTGTAGAACCTTGAGGCTCAGGAGCTACCTGCTAAAGATGGGCACAGCGTCAGTCAGACTGTGGAAGCTTGTCTGGCAGTGGGCCAGTAGGAACTGATCTACTCAGAGGAAACCCCAGACCTTGCTTCATGCTGAGCCAGACTGTGTGGGGAGGAAGCTGCCCCTATCCTGGTGGAACTGGCTGGGGTGCAGGAAGAAATCCAATTCCAGAAATGACAGAAACATCTGACCCCCTGGGCTGTGCTTCAGTATGTGAGATAAGGTGTCTCTCTTTCCTGGGACATGACAGAGGTGTGGGCTCCTCGGGGGCTACCCAGCTCTGAAGCACAGCCGAGGTGCTCTCTGGGCCCTGTGAGGGCTCCTCTGGGTGTAGGGACTAGAAAGGAGCCAGGGTGTGAGAACAGTGAGGCTGTCCTAGCAGGTGCCCTTAGACACCTCTGTCCTCCTCCGTGTCCCGTGCTCAGACTAGGATCTCTGGAGTTTGCACTTCTAAGGCTGGAACTCTTTATACTCTTACATGGGGCAATGGGCTGAGACACTACACAAGGATACTGTCAGGTAGACTGAGCTGGGCACAGGCCTGGGGACCTGTTGCTGGTAAAGTGGGCTTAGGCACTGCTTGCTGGCCGCTGGCCTGGAGTGTCACAGAACCCCAAGCTGTTTGCCTTGAAGGAAGATAGGTTTACACTTGGCTGTGTCAACTGTGATCTGTCTTGGGGACAATTGTGTGCCTATACTCTACCTGACATTCCCACCAGGCCCCAGAAATCCAGCACTCAGCAATGGGGCCTCAGGGGCAGACCAGAGTATGGCCTATAGGGTGGGCTTAGGGATCTGAAAAGCCTCTTTGAAGTGGGGATAGGGTAACTATGGCCGCCACTACAGTGGCTGAGCATGTCTGCACATGTCTGCTCTAGAGTCCACTTCTGGTCATCTTACCTTGGGACTTGAGAACAGAAGCACTTTTTGCTTGCCTGTAGAAGCACTGAGGGGTCTCTTCCTACTTCTGGACATAAGCACAGCCTCAAGTACCAACCCATCATTATCTTAACCTTTGGAAGACCACAGGTCAACTGGAGTTAGGCAATGGGACCTGAGGAGGCCTCTCACCTCTGACCCTCGGTGGACCACCCTCCCCTCCCAGCTTTGTGCTGCTCCCTCTTGCCCATAGACCTCTAAACAGGGGTTCCCTTTCCACCCCACCTTCCCAGGACAGGAACTGCACCTTGGCTCTGGCCTCAGACTAAGCAGCCTTCCCACTGTGTGTGAAAGCAAGGTGCTGGGTGAGGGGGTCAGTCAGGAGCCTGCCCTGCCCTCTGCCTATCCAGTTCTCAACTTGGAAGCTCTCAAAACATGGAGGGAGGAACTCAATGTTGTGCCTCCTACAAAGCCCCTAAAGTTAGTCCTTCTTAAGACCTCATGCCCTCCAGAGCAGCTGGAGCCAGCCCAGGTCAATGGGGCCCCTCATTCAGATATTTCAGCAGTAAAAAGTTTTCTTGCCCCATTCCATGTAAAGTCTGGGGTGTGGGGTCAAGAGGCTACCCTTGTAGTCAGGGTGAAGACTACCACCAAGGAATGTGTGGGCCCCTGTCCCGCTCTTCAGTTCTTTCCAGAAACAATGCATTGCACAATTTGGCTGAGGCTGCGGTGAGCAGGGTGTGCAGGTAAGGAAGGTAACCACTCCCACCCAGGGGCATGCGATCTGGTTGCTTCCTGCCAGCACACCTGCCATGGTTCTAGGCAGAAGTGACGCTGAGGGAGGACCTCAGCCTACGGGTACTCCAAGAGTTAGGGGATTAGTCACCACCGTACTACCCCACTCTGAGAGGAAGAGGCGGCTCTCTGGGATACCTGATCCTCTCCAGGGGCAATGACGCTGATTAGAGACTGGCAGCCACTAAGAGGTCAGTGGGGTGAGCCAGGCAGCAGAGCAGACCTGCAGAGCCTGCAGACCTGCAGAGCCAACCTCAGGGTTCACAGGATATACGTCCTGCCTGCACCAAAGGTCACAGGGTCTCAGCCAGGGAGTGGCCCTCTCAGCACTGGTCATGGATAGGAATCAAGCCTTGGGGCAGCTCATACCACTGCAAGTAAATAGCCCAAGCAAGCAGGGCAGCTGTAGGACTCACCTAGGGGAAGTCTGGAACCCCTAATATTGTGCAAGCAGGACTTGTCTGCCTGAAACCCAATGCCAGGAAATATTGAGAGGACTGCCAGTTAGGACAAAACCCTTTGTGACCTAGGGACCTGATGGAGACTGGATGTATCTCTTGAGACCCCTGATTCTCTAAGCTTGAAGACTATATTCAGGCAGAATGGACCTGGAGGTTGCCTTAGGGACCAGCCCAAGCCTTGACTAGCAGGGCAGACAGACAGGTGGAAGGACTGTAGTTCTCCAGCTGAATCCAAAGCTTGCCTGTCCAGTGGGAATGCTCGAAAAGAACTGAAGGGCTGTCCTTACACTCTCTCTCGGACCCTGCAGCCCTGAGACCCTGGGAAATTCCTGTCCCCTCTCGGACTTCAGTTCTGCTTTGGGCTGTCCTCAAGGGACAGTCCACCCAAGAACAAAAACCCAAGGTGCAGAACTAGGTGTGCACCACCTTCTGGTGGCTTTGAGGAACACAACTGAACTCCCAAAAGCTGTTTTCCCATCAGGTGGTGAAGGGTTGCAGGTCACTGGGCCCCAGACCAGACCCAGCTGAGCCTGGTTCTTATATCTGAGGCAGCATAAAATAGAAGCAATGGACATTGAATTTCTGGAGACTGGGCTTGGATACATGAGTCCAGATCCCCATGTACACTATGCTGGCCACCAGCATGCTGCCTTGCTGGGTGAGACAAAGACCTGGACATGAAAACTGTGTTCCTCCCCTCATGCCACACCAGGGATAGTTAGATAGTCTGACCACACCCCACTCCATTCACTCTACACCTGCCCAGCGACCACAGGTCTGAGGACCCTAGCCTGAGCCCCAGGATGCCTCCAGGCATCCAAAGAGGTCTAGCTGTTTATCTCCTGTCCTGTCAAGATATAGCTCCAGCCTAGCAAATATCTGGGTCCAAAAGCCTGACATCTCACTCCCCTAGTGTCTGCTCTAGGGACACTCGCCCTGCTGCCTTCCATGGGCCTGTTCTTGATGAGGTCTGGAGCTCCTGAGCACTGGAGCGTGGTATGTGCATGATTCTGGACTGCCCATGGGCTACTCAGCCCCACTTCAGGCCTCTCTCTCTGAACAGTGGGCTATCCAGACTTGCTTGGCTCAACCTGGTCACCACCAGGTCCCTTTCAATCGTTCATACATTCATGCACTTATTCATTCAACCACTTGACCATCCATGCCTTCATCCGCTCACACATTAATCCATTGATTAACACACATTAATCCATTGATTAACACACATTAATCCATGATTCATTCATTGATTCATTCACTGGCTCACTCCTTCATTCATCTGTCCATTCATTTTCTCACTTATACATTAATTCATTCACTCATTTATTCAATCATTCATCCACTTACTTCCTGGTTCACTTACTTAGCCACTCAATCACTTGTACACTCATTCACTCCCTCCATCATTCAAGCATTTCATTATTCATGTACTCACTCACTAATTCTATCAGTTACTCACTTATCCACTCATTCACTAATCTCCTCAGTCACTAGTTCATTCACTCACTCATTCATCCATTGACATATTCACTCACTAATTCACTTACTCAATCACTCACTTCCTTATTTACTCACTCATTCTCCCACTCATTCACTCACTCATTCACTAATTCACTCACTCATTCACTAATTCACTCACTCATTCACTAATTCACTCACTCATTCATTCTCTTCCTCATCATCCTCTCCCAGGATGCTTCTGACTCTGAGCATCACCCAGGCCCTAGTTAGCCTCTGTGTACTAATTGTCACCTTTAGGACATATCCTCCCAGCAAATAGAGACAGAGAACTCCCCAGTGACCCTCACCAGGCTGCCAAGCCCCTAGTGAACAGCCTGAAGTATAAGCCCCCTGAAGTCCAGGCCTGTCTTTGTTCAGCTCCTATATCTATGGACATGTTTTAAAAATAGCACACACAGAGAGAGAGAATCCACAAATGCTCTGAGTGTATTTATAAAACAAATTGGCCATTTTCTGAAAGGGGGCACAGGTGCAGGGCTGAGGTGGGAGTGAAGCCAAGCAGATGATACTGCATTCAGGTGACTCATTCATGGGATCCTTTGATGTTACTGAAGTTCTTTCCAAAGGAGTCCAGTGGTCCTCATGTTCCTAATCAGTGGATAGGACCTCTCCCACCTCCAAGGACAGCTGAGGTTGATGTCCCTCTCGAAGAGAAAGTGGTGGGTAGGTAGAAGGTCTGGAATTCAAGCCACTTGAACAAGCAGCACATGTCCTGCTGGCCTCAGGAGGACTTTTGGGTGGTGTGTTGGGACAGCAGTGCTGCTCAGTTTACTGGGAAGGCCCAAGCACCTCCTCGCTGGCCCTGAATGCCGACTGCTGGCCATGTTCCTTACTTCCCCTGGACTCTGGGTGGCTTGTGTCACCTAGAGCATGGCACCGCTGGCCCAGGCAGCCACACTTCTCAACCTGGGTGTAGCTGACGGTGCGGCTGGAGCCGTCGTCACAGTGCAGCGTCACACTCCTCTGCGAGGTTTGCAGCTCCTGGCAGCACTCACATTTGTGTTCCACTGTGTTGGCCTCCAGGGAGTACCTGTGGGTAGAGCTGCTCAGCACCCGGCCCTGCCGGGAGCTGCCTGCACCTGCCACAGGCTCCGTGTCCAGTGGGCATAGTGCCAAGCTCCCGAGCTCTTTGTCACCCTGTGTACAAAACCCTACCCCTCTCACTTGCCAATGGCCCTGGGACAAACGTTTCAGCCACAGCTGCCCTTGGCCACCAGGCATCCTGAGTCTGCATCCAGAAGCACAGCAGGTCATTGCTGCCTCTTTCTCACCCTCCTGGTTCTGGCCCTCTCTGCCCTGCTTCTGGACCTGAGTGCACCTCACACCCCACCCCACCCCCACGGCCAATTGCATCTCTGAACACTGTCCCCTGAAGCTCCCCGGAGCTCAGGATTCGTACATGGAAGTGCTGTCCCCGCAGTTGCCCTGGCAGTAGGAGAGGCTCACTGGCCCCGCAGAGCTGCAGTTTTGCTGACGGATGATCTGCTGTCTTTGGTGTACCGTGCATTCTAGGAGGACAGAAGTGAGGCAGAGGGTCAGTGTCTGCTCAGTCATTTCCTGGGTGCTCCAGGCTGGGATCAACCCCTTCCTTGTCAGACCCCCCACCCCCACTTACTCTGCTGGGGTAGGAGACAGTCATAGCAGCAGCCGTCTTCTCTCAGCTGAGTGTGGCCCTGTGCCAACAATGGACCATTGTGAATGCCAGGGGCAACGAGGAGTCCAGAAATGGAGGAATGGCTCATGGGGCCAAATGTAAAGAGTAGTGGGGATGACCCTCCACGGAGGGGACAAGCCTGATGGCCATGCTGGCCTCCCCCTCATCTCCAGGTGAGCTGCCTTCTTGGCTGGAGTGGGAAAGCCCAAACTTACCGGTGGACAGTTGATCTTGGGGCACTCCTTCTTCATCGTCACAACCGTGAATACATCTTGGAGCTTCTCACACTTATGAGTCACACAGGGGTCCTCAGGTTCTGGCCAGGACTCACCAGGCTGAAAAGAGGCCCAGCCTGAATAGTGAGTGCTCATCCTCTGACTCCCCCCCAGCCTATTGTCTTCTAGGGAGACACTGGCATAGGCCAGGCCTATGTCTGCCAGAATTAGCTCCCCAAGTGCCCCCAAGGTTCGGGACCCTGTCTGTTCAGCCTGGAGACCCCAAGACCCTGCCTGATCATCTCTGAGCCTCCAGGATTTAGGCCACTCAGGTTCCAGTACCCCCAGCCCTTCTGACCTGTCCAAGAGACATACTGGCCAGTGCAGAGGAGGAGGGCAGTGGCTCAGTTCAAATGCTGTCTGTTTCATGCTTTCTGTACCTGGGCCTGGGAATTTTAGTAGTTCTTTGGAGCGTGTGGTGGCTTTGTCCCAGCGTGTGTGGAGACTTTGCAGAGCCTGTGGTCTGCTGTTCTTACCATCTATTTCCCTTTCTGAGGTCACCTAGCACAGTTCCAGGTACTCACGAGGTAGAAGTTGGTGGAGCTGTTGCTGTTTTTAATGAGGCAGCCCTTCTGTATACACTGGCCACAGCACTGACCTGGCTTGACCTGGTACTCAAAGCCCTGCAGGAAGAATGGTATGCTGCTTGAGTTCAGGCCATTGGCACAGGGTGACGAGAGCAGGGCTGGGGGCCAGTACTCACCTGAGGACATTGGATGTTGCTGCAGAGCTTAGTCTCACAGCTGACCACAAAGACATCTGAATGGAAATTGCTGGGCTCCTCACACAAGCATGTTTCACACAGGCTGGAGGAGATCACAGCACCAGGCTGGAAAGAGTCAGGGCTGGGCATTAGTGAGCTCAAGCTGGGAAGAGACCTGCCCTATACTCTGACTGGCCAGTTGCCCCAGCTGCCCACCAAGCTGACCCATTCTCTCGGAGATGATCCCTAACGTTACCTCATGGTGAAGAGATCATAACTCAGGTGCTGTCCCAGGGCGGAGCTTGTAACTGTGTCTCTATGTCAGGGGACCCAAGATACTACATACTTGGAGAATTGGTGTGGGGGAAGTAGAGCTGGGGGAAGTGAGGTGCTGGCATACCCAGTGTGATTTCAGGGGACCAAGAGCTGCTAGAATCCTGATGGGCCCAGACACCAGGTACCAGCAGCTTCAAGGATACTGGGGCCAACCTCAACTGCAACGCTCTGAGCTACATCCACAGAGGTTTGTGTTGTTGGTCTATGCAGGAGCTCTGTGCCAGGGTCTACAGTGGCTTAAGAACTCCTCAGCTTCTCAGATCACCACCCGAGCTCCACGGGGCTCATGGAGCACCCCAAATGGGAAGCTCAACCGCTGTAGGCTGTCAGGCCTGAGCACCAGTGGTTCCTACCTGATAGAGAGTCCCGTTGACTTCACAGCCCTTCCGACCTGTCCAAGAGACATACTGGCTGTAGCCTCGGCCTTGCAAGGGCACAGCCTGACTCCTACATCAACACGTTCTGCTGCTAGTTACTGGAGCACCTTGGGCTTCCTTCCCACCAAGGGCTCCACACCAAGCAACAACAACCCATCTCCAACCACCAGTGGCTTCATCTGGCTGGTCCCCTGGGAAATTCCAGGCCCCGGTGTGACTTGGTGCAAGGGTCGGGGACACTCACTGCTGCAGGTTTGGCTTGGGCAGCAAGATCCCTCCTTGTATGTGACCATCAGGCTAGAATTCTCCGGGCAGTGCAGAGGAGGAGGGCAGTGGCTGAAGTTGCAGACTGTGATAGAGAAAGCTGTCAGGGGCTGGGCTTGCCCTGTACCTGCTTCTTTTCTGTTCCAAGGGTCTACCCCACCACAGGATGTCATGACAGTTCCCGGGACCCCAGGAGCAGGCTCTGGTCAGGCTGGACAGAGGAGTCTCCACCACACACACCTAAAGAACGCCTGCTAGGACATTGCCAGATCAGGACACAGCAGGCTCCCTAGACTCAAGCAATGTACAAAGCCTGGGAAGGGATGGTTTCTACTCCCTTCCTCCTGGGACCATGTCCGCAGAGCTGGCTGCTGACCCAGTGTACCTACGGTTCCTCGGGAGATAGTCCTACCTACGGGTATGGGGACAGTAGCAAAGGCTCACCACAGCTGAACTGGGGACAACACTGGCCAGCCTCCAGGGCTTCAGGCACCGGCACAAAGCCAGGCTCTGGACAGGTGGTCTGGGGACAGGGCTTCCTTTGGCAGGTCAGTATGGCCTCCCTGCAGGTGCAGTCCTCACAGCCGATGCTGACGGTGTGGCCCGGCTACGGGAGAACGACACGGACCTGGCCTGTGAGTGAGCTGCTCAGCCCAAGGGCAGCTGCAGCCAAACCTCATATTCAGGTCTCACACGCGCTGAGGGGCTGTGCAGCAAGTCTGGGGGAGAGGGCTTTAGGAGCACAGAGGCCAGGAGCAGAGGGGAAAGAAGGACTTTGTTTGGTAAGCAGCCCTTCCCCTCCACCTCATCACACATCTCTTCAGGAAAGGAGGAGTCCCAGGGAAGAACAGGACTGACCAGTCCTCATGAGACACCCAGCAGCTCCAAAACACAGGCAGGGCAGAGAATAAGGCCTTTCTGGATCCTGGTGGGACACTGGCACTCTCACTGCCTTCATCTGGCCTTTGGCCCACTAAGAAAGCCCCACCACAGCCCTGCACTGCCTTTGTTTCCAGAACCTCCCGCCTCAGGCTCTGGCCCCCCAAGAACCACCACCATTTGTATCTACCTCCACAGGTTCTCCATGAGGCCCCAGACACCCTGTAGAGAGAGGTTCTGTCATTTTGGGTGGCCAAAGGGATGGGGCAGGAACAGGACCCATGTTGGGCACCATAGTGGGATCTGGGGTCAAGCCACATCCTAGCCCTCCAAAACCCCCATTACATGCCGTGGGGACATACATTGGCAGGAAGGCATGCAGATTGAATCATTAGTACTGAGAGGTATCATGTTGTCTGGGCAGAAGCAGCCCTCTGTGAAGGGGCCAGCTTCTTGAAGGGTCCTGCAAGAAACAGAGAATTGGTGGGTCCTTCACCCCCAAGTAAGAAAGAACCCAGCCTAGGAAAGCCAAGTGCCAGAAGTAGATCCCCGGGGTTTATCAGCCCTGTGAACAGAGGGCTGGCACTTACAAGTCGGTGTCATCATTCCTGTAGCAGTATTGAGGGTTGGTTGGGCCACATGGCTGGTATACTTTGTTATCAGGGCAGGTGAATGCTGCGTGGAGAGAGAGCCACCCCTGAAAAGCCATTTCAAGGCCCCACTTCTGGGGTCCTCCACGCTCCAGCCACTGCTGAGTGCTGACACCCACTCAGAAGCCTTCAATAGCTATCTACAACCTGCCCCACTCCCCCAGGTCCTTCGCTCTATAGCTTGTCCAAGACAGCCAGCACCCCAGGCCCTAAGTCCACCGATACTTCCATTTGGATAATCCCCCTTTCCTGAAAACAAACCCAAAGTCTGGGGCTTTTCCCTTCAGGCAAGACTGGCCATGAGGCTTCACGTCCTCCTCCTCTCCCAGGCTATCTGCCTAGAGCCTCTAAATTCTCACAATAGAGGACAGCAAGGCGGCCTGGCTAGGCACTCACAACAGGTATTGTTGGTCTGGCTTCTCCAGGGGATGCACCGGCCTTGGGCTGCACAGAGTGATGCGTAGAGCTCTAGGGCTGAGCACACCACCTCCAAGGTCAACCCATGGCAGGAGTCGAATAAGCAGCCTTCGTAGAATGCCAGTGGAGGGATGATGTCATGGCAGGATTGGAAGAGACTGTGGGTGGGCAAAGACAGACACAGGCGGTGTGTGCATCCATTATACTCGGGTTACCACTCACAGTGGGGGCTTCCAGATCTGTGACATCTCCTTGGAGGTGAGGTTCTGGACAATGACTCAGCACCTGTGAGTCTGTCTTCTAAGCCAAGGGACATCCCACTTCTGTGTGCATGCCAGGAAAGGTATCAGCCAGAGCACTGCTTCCCGCAAATGTCTCTCCCCTCAGTCTCCCTTATTCTGGAACCCTGCGTCCTGCCCAGGTGCAGGCAGTGACTGAGCTTGTATCAGTGAGAGGAACTGATAGAGCACTCCAGAGATGAGCCAACCTAGCCACCGCCAGGTGTGCAGTAACATTCCAGCAGTGACGACTATCTGACAAGATCCCTAGAGACAGTGCCCAGACCTTAGAACAAGGCTGACCTCACTTTTCTTAGGAGCCTTTTGAGGACTGGGTAGTTTTTGGCAGATGGAACCAGCAAGGTTACCCCCACTTTCTGGAAACTTACTTGCTTAGGAGGAGCTCACAGATTGGTGATGGTGGGCATGGAATCGGCGAAGGACTGGGTATCACTGAAGTTGATGTTGGAGGAGGCCCTTGGCAGGAAGGCTGGTTGGGGACCTTCCAGTGGGGAGCCATCTTAGAACAAGAGGTTAGTGCCCCTCCAGGCAAGCGGCACTCATCCTTCTTGTCATTGGTACAAGTGCCTGTGGGTGAGACAAGGGTCAGCCAGCCCGCGGGGCAGCAGAGCTGTGCCTGGTGTGCTCTTGCTGAGGGTCAGAATTGACACCTTGTCTCATATCCTCTCCTGTGTGCCTGACTCTCCCAGAAGCCAGCTTGGTTCCCAGTGTACAGGGAAGTCACCGTGGAACAAGTAGATGTGAACCACATGTGTGCACATTCAGAAACCCCTCCAGGCCCACAAGAGGCTGCTCCTAATACCCAAACAATATCCAGAGTGAGCTTACCACATTGGCCCTCTGTGTTGTTGGCAAACATGTTGAAGGGCACCTCAACAGAGAAGATGAGGCCTGAGAACATGACCTGGACACCAATATCCTGGATGGTCACATACATCTTGATACCCACTCGGGAGACGATAATGCCATTCTGCTGGAAGCCAGGATTGACTACCTTGTTGTTGAAGATGATCTGGATACAGATAGTAGAAGGAAGTTTAGGTCCTCAACCTAGACCAAGCCTGCCACAACCCCCTCCAAACACACACAGGAGGGCATGTCCACCTGGTTAGTCATGATCCCATCAACCGGCCTGCGGGTCAGCACCACGCGGTCCTGGTGGTACTCCACGATGATGGACTGCGGGCAGGAAATATTGTCTCTGGGGTCACAGAAGTAGTTGTCGATGAGCACACGGAAGTGTCCAAACACAGGCACGATCTGCTGCACCAGCACATATGTGCAGTTATCCAGAAAAGTGTAGTAGGTGCCATCAAACGTGATGTAGTGGGGATCACCCCAGCCGCTGCAAACACCTGGGAGGTGGGGAGGTAGCTTACCTTATAAACTGGCTCTCATCCAGCTGGTCCAACCCCTCCCCCACTGCCTCCAAATCAGGAACTCTTGAGACTGTTGTACCCTTGTGACACATATGGATAGTCCCTTTAGACTTTGACTGACAGGTCCTTCATAAGCTGCTGGGATTCTGAGACACAGAGAACGCTCCTCTTCTCCCACTGGGCTCTATGGCTCTGGGACTCAGTTATCTCCGCTTGGCATCCCCATCCCTGACCTGATAATGGAAAATCTTTCCTGGTGTCCACCTCATTCTCTCCTCCTCTGTCATGCCTCCCTGTGTTGAACACTATCCCCACTCACACTGGCACTGGTAGTGCTGGCAGCAACCATCCTGGTCATCCACCTTCAGAGGTGGGTAGCCATTGGCACAAGATGGTGCCTTCACTTCTGGGCACTGGCGTGGGCTCAGGGAGACGACATTGTTGCCCTCACAGGTGGCTTGGGAGCAATTAGGCATGTGCCAGATGTCCCCTTTCTGCAGAAACAAAGCCAGCTGTGGGTCTGAGTCCTGGACCATGGGATCACCCTTCAGTTCTCAGGTGTATACCATCACCTCTGCCACCTTCCCCCTCACTGCGGAGGAATTTTAACCTCCAGCCTCAACACCCAACTACCCAACTATCAATGCAACACTGATGAACCAGACGTGCAAAGCCATAAAAAGACCCAGCCCAAAGCTCACCCTGTGTCAACTGCGGGCTGGTGTTCTTCATGAGAACTTAAGTTGAGGTATAATTGCAAATGCACCAAGGTGGCCATCAGTCTCCAGGAAGGATAGCAGACAGACTTACCATTCTTGGAGGGACCACATTGCACCGATCCCGATGAATGACAGGTGTGCTGGTAGATGTGAATAGAGCTGGTGTAGGGGACGGCGTGGTGGAGGGGCAGTCCTGACTAACACTTCTAACCACCTGGCAGTCCTGGCTACACATGGCATAGTAACAGTGGCCATCAAGATCTGTCTGGTTGTAGATGATGGATCCTGCAAGATCAAGAGGTATGTAGAGGTTGGGGAGGCTCTGGAGAAGACTGCTCCCCAGATAGTGGGTTGCCAACCTCAAGACTTCCCAGTCAATGAAAGAAGGATAAGACTAGAAACGTCTAAAGGCCATTGTGGCACCATCTGCCAAACCCAAAGACATTAACGGAATCAAAAAAGGTAAGGAGTACCTCGGGAAACTGCATAGAGATGTCTCACTTACCGATAGGATACAAATGGCCTGCCACGCTGCAGAAACAAGGGGTGGTAGAGTGGACTCTAGGGCTGGTTGATGAGGGTGGGGACACAGATGAGGGTGACACAACTGGAAATGAGGGCTTGTGGGATGATGTCACAGGGGGAGTTGCAGAGGTCCCAGGACAGCCTTCAGGAATGCGGCAGCACAGCACTCGCACCTCGTAGTTGAG
>CABHPR010141344.1:0-15733 GCA_902168415.1 Peromyscus melanophrys
TATATATATATATATATATATATATATGTGTGTGTGTGTGTGTGTGTGTGTGTGTGTGTGTGTGTGTGTGTGTGTATTCTCATACACATGTACATATGCATACACAGATACTATATATGTAAGTACATCATAAGAAATCAAAGGGATATTGTGAAGGAAGGAAGGTCTATAAAAGGAAGGATGATAGGAAATGAGAGAAAATGGGTAGAAGGAAGACAAAGTGTTGCAAATGTTGTCTTATAAGAAATCTAGATTTAGCTACTTCTGCAGTATCCCTACATCCCACTTTACTTTATACACTTTCTATTGGATCCCACCTCCTTTCTTTGCTATTGATAGGTTCTTGATCTAAGAACGTTTGAGTGGGCCTATTTCAAAATGCCCACCTATTTTATTCCCACTGACACCTATTTAGATGGCTGTATTTCTGATGATGCTAGAGAAAGTCATAGCATTTTCTTTTTTTCTTTTTCTATTTTTTATTATTAAGAAATTTTATTATTAAGAAAAACAACATGTGGACCAATGGAATCGAATTGAAGACCCTGACATTAATCCACACACCTATGAACATCTGATTTTTGACAAAGAAGTTAAAACCATACCATGGAAAAAAAGAAAGGATCTTCAACAAATGGTGCTGGCATAACTGGATGTCAACATAGCACTTTAAACAAAATTGAGGGTTACCTGTATGTTCTTGAAGAAAACCTCCAAAGAGCTGTTTAGTCAAACACTGAGCTAAATGATCTAAATTGACCCTTTTAATTCTCATTCTATCATCCTGATTTCATTGGTATTGTTAAAATGGACATTTTTCTTGTCTATTTACTGCAATAGTCCAATGCTTTTCTAAGTTTTGACTTTAAAGTTTCTATGAATTGCGATTCCATTTCACTTGTGTAGACTGAAGTTCAAGGGAAGACACATAAAGCACACTTCAGACACTGTGGTAAAATTATGAAAACAGCATATCAAAGCCCTGACCACCCACATAATGAGTCTCTGGTTCTCTGAAACCATAGCACTATACAAGTGTCAATGTCAACACAAGGCTGAGATCTAATTAGGGTGCATTCAGCCGCTCTGATTATGTGTTCTTGTTGGGTGACAAATCCGTTCATTTCCCAATATTTCTGTGAGCGTCCACCAATTTGTTTGTGAGCCTGAGGCATATTTTAAGTACATATAATTTTACGAACTGTTACTAGGTAAATATCCACTGACATGCACTCAGCTCCTGGCTCCAGATGACACTGTGAAGCCTGTTTAATGAATCTGAACTCAATCAATTAATATTTTTGGATGCTGATTTGACTTGTTTGTTTACTTTGCTTAAAGACAATTGATTAAGGGAATGTCTAGCTGATTTGGTTTTACTGAGATCTGCACACTGCATCCCATTTGCAAAGACTAAATGAATCAGGGAACCAATTACGAAGAGGGAATAAATGGTGGATCTAAATGTTGCCATGACTTTCTATGTTGCCCAGGTAAGTCACCTGGCCTTTTCGGCTCCTCTGCCCTCTGCACTTTTGTGCCCTATAGATCTTCTCTACTGGATGTATAGCATGAAGTGACAGTTTTTGACCTTGTTGAAGTGCTTGTAATAAGAATCATAAAACATGGAGAAAATATTGCTTTATGGCAGATCATCAGGAGTTTTATTAAGAGAGAAACTTACTTTAAAAAAATATTTTAGTATGATTTAATCTAGACGGTGGCTAGATTACACGTATGTTCCTTAAAATGCTCAGTATCCAAGCCCTTGTTATACTCTTTCTTTGTTAATTTAAAAAGCAAATGAAATTAAAATACCTAATTTTGTTCCTCAGATATGAGAAGAACAGAGGTTTTAGCAAAGATAACTAAACATTACAATGAGAAATGTGTGACTTCTTTTGAAGTTCTTTG
Source organism: Peromyscus melanophrys (assembly GCA_902168415.1). Lineage (NCBI taxonomy): Eukaryota > Metazoa > Chordata > Mammalia > Rodentia > Cricetidae > Peromyscus > Peromyscus melanophrys. The sequence goes on from CABHPR010141344.1 coordinate 1,915, forward strand.
CATTGTTCTTACAAACAATGTAAGAACTTGGTGTTTTTACACCAGTTTTTCCTCCCTCTCTTCTTCCTTCTATCCAGAAATATATCTGGATAAAAGAAAAACAAGTAGTATGTGTGGTAGTATTGTGTTCCCCAAAATATTTTGTATCTTAATAAACTTATCTGGGGTCAGAGACGGAACAGTCACAATATTAAACAGAGGTTAGGCAGTGGTAGCACACGCCTTTAATCCTAGCATTCCAAAAGCAGAAATCCATGTGTTCAAGGATACACCCAAGCATGGTGACTCACGCCTTTAATCCCAGAAAGCAAGCCTTCAATCCCAGGGAGTGGTGATAGAAAGCAGAAAGGTTTATAAGGTGTGAGGACCAGAAACTGGAGGCATTTGGCCTGGAGAAGCATGTGGCTGGTTAAGCATTCAGGCTTTTAGCAGCAGTTCAGCTGAGACCCATTCTGGATGAGGACTCAGAGGCCTCCAGTCTGAAGAAACAAGACCAGCTGAGGATCTGGCGAGGTGAGATAGCTGTGGCTTATTCTGTCTCTCTGATCTTCCAGTGTACACCCCAATACCTGGCTCCGGGTTTGATTTTATTAATAAGACTCTCTAAGACTCATGCTACAAGGATGTTTTAAAATCCTAGTTAAGCAAAAGGATTAATGCTTTTTTGGATAAGAACAGCTAACACAGAGGTTAACCTGGAGGTGATCATGGTCCTTAAAACAAACAAGCAAACAAACAAACAAACAAACAGACCTCACACTTTCAGCATTTCACAAAACTTAAGGTGAGCACTAGGCATCTATTAGTTACCTGCAGTCAATTGTGTAGCAGCTACAACTTCAGCTCTTACTTCTTTTTGAGAAGTCCCAGCAAGCAGAGACAAATTGTCAACAACCATCATTTTCAGATGAGTCCAGTGAAGCATGTCCATTCAGTTGTTTTCCTAAATCACACGACAGAGCCAGGACACAAACACAGAAATCTGGCCTTGTTTATAGTCTACGAATCATGATCTGCTCAAACCTTTCTAGATAACTATGTGGAAACAACTGGGAAAGACTGAGAACCTAAGGTCTATATCTGAGTGCATATAAACAAAAATATCATAGCATGTTTGGTCAAAGTGACAAACATCTCAGAAGTTACTAACTGGGCTACCTCACCATGCTTTCTGCTCCTGACATGGTCTATGTTCTCTTGATTTGAATGGGCATGGAAGAATTTAACGGTTAAAGGGGTTTGAGTTCATTCTCACAAGGTAAGCTAATGAGAATTTGAGTTTTCAAGATTACCAGCCTTTCCTCATTGTTCAGGATCTACATTTCTGCAAATAAAAATAAGGAGCCGTGTGAAGGGGTTTCAGAGTTAACAAATCCTCATTGTATGCTCTTCCTCCAAAGCCACAAGTTATTTCAGGTCATGGATTTTAGGTCAGTGGCATCTTAAGCTCTCCTTATCTTCAGAAGATAGAGACTGGCACAATTCAATAGCTGTAATATATTGAATCACACTCATGGTGGTTTTTGTTTGTTTGTTTTTGGTGGTGAGGGAGTTGTTGTTGTTTGTTTGAATGACTCTGCACTAGTATAGACACAGAGGACAAGGTCTCCACTGTTTTGGTTGCTCTGCATTAGATGACCTGTCTAATATGTGTTACACATACACACACACACACACACACACACACACACACACACACACGAGCATGAGAGAGAGAGAGAGAGAGAGAGAGAGAGAGAGAGAGAGAGAGAGAGGAGGGAATTTTTTCAGGGCCATGGGAACATGTATAACACAATGGAGGCATACCTTGAAGGAACTTACATTTTTTTTTCTTCTCTGATAATGCACATCCTGACCGCAGTTTGCCATCCCTACTCTCCTCCCAGCCACTTCTGTCTTTGCTTCTATCCTTGATCTTTTCTGAAAAGGGGAAGCCTTCCAGGGATATCAACCAAACATGGGATATCAAGTTGTAATAATGCTAGGCACCTCCACTCATATTAAGGCCGGGTGAGGCAACCCAGTAGGAGGAAAATGGTCCTAAAAGTAGGCACAAGAGTCAGGGACAGGCCCTTCTCTCATTGTGTGGAGTCCCACGAATGCAATGGAAACTCTCAGGAATCTAGGAAGGTGACCCTAGCTAAGGCTTCTAGTATTAACCAGGCAATATTTCCAGTGAAGGGATTGGGCCACCAACCCAGCCACAAAATCTTGGGACCTACAATTTGTCCTGCCTGCAAGATATGCTAGGACAGGAGCCTAGTAAAATCATCATCAGAGAGGCTTCATCCAGCAATTTATGGAAACAGATGCAGAGACCCTCAGCAAACATTAGGCAGAGCTTGGGAAATCCTGTGGAAGAGGAGAGAGGAAGGAGCCAGGGGGACCAAGGACACCATAAGAAAACCTACAGAATCAACTAACCTGGGCTCACAGGGGCTGACAGAGACTAAACCATCAATCAGGGAACCTGCATGAGTCTGATCTAGGAACTCTGCATATATGTTGAGGTTGTGTAGCTTGGAAAATTGCTTTTTAACTTATATCTGGAATGAATTCTTCTGTACCCATACTAAGTGCTGAGCACTCACTGAGTACTCACACATGATCACTAATATATAAAGAATAGAAACTGGTTTTCTTACAGCACAAGTCCATGAGGATGCATTTGTTCATTTTATACGTGCACCTTTTTTTGGCTTGGGCTGCCTGAAGTTCTATGTATATTCTGTGTGTTTGTTTTACTCTATCTTTAAATACAGATACTACTGTCAAGAAATGAACACTTCTATTGCTTTTACACATCTATACAGGTTTAACAGTATTAAATTATCTTTAATATTAATTATCTGTCAAAATTATCTTTGCTACTAATGGCCAGAAAACCAGAAAATTGTGCCTCTTCTAAAATCCATTGTGAGGAATGAGTGTACAGATAATTTTCAGATTGTCCCCCATTAACTTATATGCAACTTCTTTGTTACTTTACTTTGATGCTTCTCTCTGTAGTTTAACAAGTAAACTTGCATTGTTTTATGACATTTCTAACCTTGTGAGTTGGAGATATATATATATATATATATATGGCTTATATATCTTTATAAAACCTTCCAATTTAGTGCTGCTTAATGTTTTTATGCCTGTGATGTGTCTTTCTTCTTTCTTGTCTTCTAAATATCCATGGTGTCCCCTTAATCTCTATGCCCATTTGATCATGCTTCCATTCTTCCATGAACTTGGGTATCGTGATCCAATCATGTAGCACAGCTGTACCCTTTTCCTAAGCAGTATATGCTGCAGACATTTTTTTTTTCAGATATTGGACGTGGTGCTTTTCTCTAGCTCCAATGGATCTTCTTAAATCAAACCTAGCAGATAGAAGAAACAAGACAGGAGAAAAGGCTCACTATTCTAGTGCAGTGAGTGTAATGGGCATTTTGCAGCCATATTCACTGAAGTCTGAAGCCAGCAGGATTGATGCAGTTTGTGTCTCAGTCACAGTAGATAATCTGCAGTGCTGGCACAACCATTCTAAATCCTATAGGCTGGGAAAAATGCATCAATGGATAGACAGACATGTTTATTATTCCCAATAAGTGCTCTGGGTCTGACAATTCTTCTTAGTTTAATGTATGAATTTCATTTCATAACAGCAACGAGATTCTCCAGGCTGTGCATTTGTTAGGGATTATTGCACTTCTTCTATGGTTTAAGTCATTCTGCCTTTAGTCTTATGCCATGTAACATGACCCAAGGCACCTTATAAATAGCAGAACAATGCACAGCCTGTCATGTGTTATGGCTTGAATAGCCTTGTAAAGGGACATGGATTACAGAGGTATGATAGTAACTATCCAGCAGGAGTGGTAATTTAAATGCCTGAGTTGGATAATCTGTATGATTAGTATCTTTATGTTTTGGTCTTTTATGCTTTGTTCTACTTAGAATTCTCATTTACTGAAAGCACTGCTCAACAATACACTGTACTAATGGGGTTGAAGATAATTCAAGTTCTCATTTAATATTTCAGACTTCCCATTGTTTTGTTTACCAATTAGCTGTCAAAGATTAGGGTAGAAATAGTCATCTTAGGCAGCAGCTTCACTCATTCAAGGATCTCAGTATCCATTCTAAGAATCCTCTCAAAGTGGAATTCTTAAGGGCCATGCAAAAGGAATACTGCTTCAGTACCACAAGGAAAGAGCAAGTGAGCACATCTCATGTTGGGGGCTTAGAGTTAAAAAAGCAAAACATAGTATTGATGATGTGATGTTGTATAAACCAATATCTTACTGTATCAACATTTTTCCTCACACATAGTTTCCAAATGTACATAATCTTAGTTGCTTTGTGTTTTGAAGACAATAATGCCCCAAAATTTAAATATCAAGATTCTTCCTGGGATAAATTAGGTCAAGGGATGAATTTTTAGGATCAAGTTTCTAAATTTATATTCCACTTACATTAGCTGATTTTTACAAAACAAAACAGAGTTCAGTTTGCAGCAGTTTTCTCCATTAAGTCAAAGGAAAAACTATTTACTTAATGTGTATACTTTGAAGTATATCATAGCTGTATATTTACTATGCATGTAATAGTCTTGTGTCATAACCATGAGAGGTTTCAGAAGACAACTCACATTGGATCTTATGTCCACTGTCTCCATAACACTTTGTTGTCACTCCATTTTCATCTGCATAATTATTTTGTCCAGTTAGAATTCTTCCTCCAGCATTCCAGTTGGATAATTAAGCTCACCTATCATGGATAGGTTACCAAAGATCTTATCATGGATGCCCATTGTTAGAGAACTTTACATAGAATTTTCTCAAGTTACAGAAAAATGTATCATGTTCTAATCTCTCCTGATTGGTAAAAGTCTGGCTGGTATGCCAACATGAAAAATAAATGCCATTCAACCTCTTATTCTGAATTTCTGTAAAGACTACCACTCAATGCATCACTTTCTTTCATTCACTTTTAATTCTAGACAGGAGTTTCTACAAAGCACATATCTAATTGTAGCCTGTGTGCTAAATGATGAGATTCTATGGTGACTGAGAACCATTCTTCACAGCAGTTTATAGATTAAGTTCTGTCGTGCTCCACTCAATGAAAGAAGAAAGCCTGATAACATTGACAATGGCCTTCATTAAAATCCATGTAATGGATCTCATATTGCATTTTGTAGCATTTTGTAGAGCTGTTCTTTTTATTTTATCCAGATAAGAATGGTTACTTTTCCACAAAAGAACAGGATTGAAGGAATATAATAAAAATAGCAAGTACCTCAGTATTAATTTATTATTTCACCCTAGTAGAGTCTAGTCCATCATCTATATTACCAGTTCAAAATTTCTATTTTTCTTTTCCTTTTATTCCTCTTTACAATTGAAAGCCTGCTGTGGATGAAAACCAGACCTAGTTACTTATCTTAGCAACTACAATAAGTCTTCACAGAGAAAATACTATACTGATTCAGGTAAAATTAATGATTGCCAAGTTTTCTTCCATTGACTATTTAACTTCCAGCTGAAAAAAAGATTTCTACCTTCTGGCCTCTGTTCCCCTCTTCATTAAAGCTCTTTCTATTTCAAAGTCACCATTTCTTTATTTTTCTGATTGACAATCAATGATAACGTCATTGTTGAGATCAGTCCACATTTCATTGTACAATTAGATAAACTGGGGCACTGAGCTACTTTTTATGCTTTAACATGACCGCTTAATATTTTAGTTACCTTTTCTAGTGAACCCATGAGATAAGACGTTAAAAATGGTAGCTATTTTTTTTCCTGTGACCATGCATTTTGCATTTCCTTTGTATCTTGTATGAGCTATGCATATAATAAAAAATGCAAGATATATTTGCTCATCTCTACAGCACAATTAGGTGATTTTCTTAATTGTTTCAAGCCACAAAATAACCTGATCTTAAAAGGGGATTACTAAATGTTAAATGATCCTGGATCACTCCCAGAATCTCCTGTGATTAAAACTGAGAATCAGTGAGGTGAGGCAGCTGTTTTATTATTGAAGTCTCCCTTCAGAAAGTGCACAATGACAGCCTAAGTTTCTTTTTCTGCATATATATATTTGAATGTTCAGAAAAGATAAGAAAGCCTGAAGAAGAACAGATGTGTTAGAAGTATGAAATGGATTAACATCAAAGCCCCCTGGGAAAAATCTGAAACATGAAATGCAGGCTCCTGACTGACAGGAGCTATTCAGACAGTGTTCAAAGCCTGGCAGTGCATTGAGGACTCTCTCTTCCTGAGCTGTGAGAGGTCTGTGTGGCAGATAGAGATGCTGGGAAAAAAACCCTCTCTGAACTTCAGGAAATGCAGCTGCTGTGTGAGCCGATGTGCAGGAGATGGGGAAGGCAAGCCATTTTTTTTTTTTAGAACATGAAAAGGCTCAATCTATTTCATAGATAGGCAGAGAAACAAACCCTAGACATTTTTGATATGAAGGATGGTGGGAAGAGCTGTCTGCATAAAACCCTGCTTACCTACCATAATAACTCAAAACTGCAGTATTTATGAGTCATTCCTCAGGCCTTTGTGTGCCTGAAACAGAGACCCCAGCATCTCTCTGTGTCCTGCTTTGGCTCCATAAGTTCTAAAGAGTCATTGAGAGCACGTTATTCATCACAATTTAACAGCACAAGCCACCAACTGGAAATCACCTTATCTTTCCCAACAGTTTCAAACAAGAAACTTCTGAATTTTAAAATTTTTAGAAATAGTCCATCTTGTTTTCAGAATGAAAGTTAGGTCATTTTTCAAAACTGACAAGCCTAGTCAGTGACTGTGTAGATCTGTAAACCTTGCATATTATTTGATAGGACAAACAGGGAATAAATTGGGAGACATACCTTGAAATCAGTGGAAAGCTCTAGTTAATCATGTGATCCATCCACCATTGTCGGTCTCAGATCTGTGCTGCCATTTCACTTTGTATCCATGCTTTATATAGTAACATCACACGTCCTTCTGTTGTGACCATGAAGCAATCTTTTGATTTCTTTCTCCAAACCTTACTGAAATAAATGACAAATTTAGGTTCTATTGTCTTGTGTGTAAGAGCCTTCAGAACTGTGATATGACCACTTTGACAAAGGTGAACTTAACCTTGATGAAGAGTCCGAAGGCCTTAAAATCACATTGGGCAGATAATATGATTCTACTTTTCATAATTGACTCCCAGAATTCTGAATGGTGATTGAAACAGTAGCAGGAATTATGGTCACCACAATTCATTTCTTACCAGCTGTCATATTCAAGGAAAACAACACTCTTATTCCAAATCTTCACACACAATTTGGAATATTAATGCACCCACTGAGTCAACAAACATTTATTTGAAATCTGATGTTGTAGGCAATGCTGTGGAACCGAAAGAGAGGACAAGAAGCTTTCATTGTGATTGATGAAGTTCACAACTTGTAATTATCTGTCTAAATCAACCATGCTGCTCTTGTCACATTCTGCTTTTCCATCATAGGGCCATCTTTCCTTTTTATATGACCTGTCTCTTCACCAAGTTTTAATTACATTGAGGTAAATATTGTGTGGCAGGAAACGGCCTACAGAGTCAGGCATACATATGGTCAAACCTTAGATGGTTTCACTTGTTCTCTTAAAATATCAACATGGTAATGTCATTGCCACTGACTGATTTTTTTAATGTTCCCAGTATATATTATGATAATAACTTTTTATGTAAGTTGATCTATATGAGGAACTCACCATAGAACTCAGATACAAAAGCTCAAGGAAATCTGGCTGAGTGTGGACACTAGAGATTCTCTCCACTCAGTCCATAAGAAGGACATAGACATTACTCCCTACTAAGGCAGCTAATTAGTATAAGCACAGTGGTTTATTTTGATATGAAAATAACTAAGTTGTTGGATCACATTATCAAAGCAACAAACCTTTCTTGATCACGTAAAAACTCTGGTGAGCTGGTGTTACCACTGTCCGTGTGGTGAAGCTGGGAGTCACACGGAAGCATAGTTCTGAATCTTGCTGTTGTGTATGTTCCCCAGAAATGTCATTGTTACATTTGCTTCTAAGTTAAGGGTTTCATGTCACTGAAGTGTGCTTTAAAATACAAATGTTTCTGAGACAATTGGAAAGGTAATCTATTAACCTTTTCTTTTAATATTTTATCATAGACATCATGCAAATTTTAAAAACCACTTATTTATCACTAGGATAAAAGGATCATCTTATTCATCTTTGCCCTTACAGCACACAGAAAACTGCGCAGAAGACCGACTTCCTTAAGTAGCTCAATGTGTGTAACATGAACAGAAGGATAAAAACTTTTCTAGCATCATTTCAGTGCATGTGGAATTACAGATTCCTGTTGTTGATATTTGATTTCCTGGTCCTTACCAGGTGAGAGCTCCAGTGAATACTGAAATCATAGATGTTATGACACATAGACTTACTTGATCAGCCAATACTAAAGGCTATGGCAATCTACAGGAGAAAATGGTGGGTTCATCTATGTAATGGTCAAGGAGATAATTCCTCCTCTGAGCCACATAAGTTCTTTTTCTGCAACGGCAACATAATACTTGGAGGACCTGCCAAGAGGGCTTCAAATGTTCATTTCCTTCAGGGCAAAGAACAACCTCCCTTCACTCTAGGAGTAAAAACCCTAGATATGAGTTATCTAACTGTAGATATTTTCTGAGTGTTAAACATAGAGGTGCAAAGAATACTTATTTAAATTTGAAGAAAAAATTCAAAATAATAAAGCATTGATATTATAATCAAAGTGTTTCCCTCTTGCATACAATTGGGTGCCTGCATGGTGCTGTGGTGTAGTATTTGCCTGGTGTCTTTTAAATTGTCCCTGAATCTTCCACAAACTTGTACTTTATCTAAGAGCTTATTTTTTTGAAGAAGAAAAAGCTACGCTTTTTCTGAACATGGTCAGAGATGCCTGGGAAGTGAGATTAAAATGTCCTTGCCATTAATATAGTAGAAAAGCATGGTCAAAATCAGACAAAATAGCACAGTGAGAGCTACTAAGAACTTCTACATTTTAGTTCCTTCTGTGACGAGATTCACATGGCAGAAATCATCACTGACATTTTAATACATTGATTCAGAGAAACATTGATCTACTAATATTTTCTTTGAAAAGGCACTATTACTGAATTGATTAAAATAAGCACAGAGACAAAGGAAAATAACACCAGAGGTGGGAAGTGATGACTATATAGATCCAGCAGGAGAGAAACACAGGAATAAATGGAAGGGATTTAAATAACACAGTTTTAACTCAGAAGTTACAATGGTAAGCATTTCCATCATTTAGATGAAGAAAATAATACAGATTGTTTGGAAGAGATAACAAGCAGATATGTAAATAGACGTAGAGCTACCTTGAGAGAGGCCCAAGTGTGAGACGTGGAGTAGAGAACCCAGACATGGACCCAGTACAGCAATGTCAGCAGAAAATATCCATGTCCTCTTGAACTAGAAGTTCAAAGTGGGTTCACAGCCAAAGTTAGTTCTAAGAGAGAAAAGTAATTTAAATTAGCACACAAAATTTTTATGTTGTTGTGGAAGTTGTTATGAGACATGACAGAAGCAGAATGCTAGACAGTGTACTAATTCAATGAGGAGGCTCCAGACACTGGGTGCAGCATGCATTACTGGTCATCCGCTTCGAGAAGGGCCAGCTTCATCTTCTTCAATAGATTTAGCCAGGAATTCAAAGTTAAAGGCATTTTGTGCAGAATTCACTCAGACAGTTAAAGCACTTAGCAAAAGTCTCTCACAACAACCTTCTAGGGAACACCTATTGACAAGTGCTATATTCACAAAGTAATTAACATGGAATTCACTAAGGCTGTGGCAATTTTATCTTTAGTTAAAGATTATGTCATTTATATCCATGCATATGTGTATTTTTGATCACTTTTCCACTGAACTTGATAATTAGTGAAATAGAGTGTGTGTCTCTCATAGGAGTGCATGTAGAAATATAAAAGGGACAATATTGAAGAATGTATATGGAGAAGTGGAAGTGACAGGGATAAAGGGCACTGGATAGGGCAGTAAGGAGCTATGTTAAATTTTACTCTATTGTATTTGCTTTTTAAGAAGTTTATACAACCATTCATAAAGATTGTTCCCCAGGTTAGATGGTTTGAGATGGTTAAGGGAGGCTGTTGAAGGGGCTTCAGTCATTTAAGGAAACCATCCAATCTCAGATTTTCCTGCTGGTGGGTCCAGAGGCATGAGCAGCATGATGTTACTGGAGGAAGAAGTAGAAAGCCAATGGGAACATCCAGAAGGTCTCAGCATCATTATGACAAGGCAGAACTGACATCACTGTCACTATTCCTTCACATATCATTCCTGGACCAAAGCAAAGCTGTAAAAGTGAACATGGTGGTTCTTGATTCTGTAATCTTCCTTATATTCCGAGCCAGATGTGTGAGAAACCAGAAGCCCCCTCTGCAAAGTTCACCTCTTAGAGAATATTGGGTAAGAAAGGCCTTAGTTGTCTATTCGATGGCTGGTGTTTTATTCCCATTATTGACTTCTTCCACTCTTTTCTTTTTCTTTGGGAAGTGATAGCATACATTTTACTGTTGGTGTTTTCTACAAATCAATCTGTTATTTTTTTATTTTTGAGATATAATTTCAACATTTCTCCTTCCCCTTTCCTTCCTTCAGATCCTTCCATCCTTTCCCCTTCTCTATGCTCCTTTAAACTTCCACCTCCTTTGCTCATTATCTTTCATGCACATATGAATAATCATATACATACATAATCCTAAATGTCACCTGTCTTGTCCATATAATGCTACATGAATGTATGCTTTCAGTCTGACCATTTGTCTTTAGACAACCACGTGGTGTGATCTTCTCTCAGAACAACTTGAGTATGGACACAAGTGAGATTTTAAAGTAGATTGAATTTTCTAATCCATTGACTAGTACTTCATTTATTGCTCCAAATCTGTCATGAGCTTTGAAGCCCTTCCCTTCCTTCAGGGGTCCTCTATCATGGCATGTCCAATTAGTCTTCAATTAAATAAGAAATGATTGAACATGGCCCATTCATAAAGCTACCTCTCCCTGTCACTTTCCAAAAACAGGATTTTACTATGTATATATTATAACATAATATATAAATATAAATACATATTAACAAATACCTGTGTTGTGGTATGAGGTCTGTTACATCACATACACTTACCTGCTTAAAGAAATGTACTAGAAATCAATTTGAACTTTCATGATGAAAAATCAGCAAGAGTGCTGCAATATAGTCAAGGCATCTAGACCTTTGTAAAACTTGCAAAGGAGGAAAGATCCAAGTTTTGTACTGGCAGTTTCTCAGCACATGCATGGGCACCAACTCATAGAAAAAACTTGTGAGGTCCACAGGAGCTTGATTCTTCAGTGAATTCATGGCTCCAGAATAAGACACTGGTTCTGGGTCTCTACAGACCAATATGTTTCATTTATGCTGATGATACCTAAAAACATGGTGTGCCTTTGTTTGTAAGCAAGCAACAATACAAAAGCCAGGCAACAACCAAATAGTTAACACTTATCGATACTCATTATGGCTCACATTATTTTAAATTGTAACTTCAACCCTGAACAAATATTTGAAAAAAAAGTATCACCGCTCTCTAAAGATGTAAACAGTAACAGAAAGGAAAAGTTAATTTTCTCAATGCTTATACAAATGATGGTGACACACAAGTATTTAAGCCATCTCTGACTCCAAAGTTCATGGTCCTAATAACTGTGGTAAGTGCTTAACTATGGAAAGTGTATCCACATTCATTATTTTATTTGAGCCTATAAAACTTTATGAGAGGGGTAGAGCAAGCATCCGCTCACTTTACAAGCAATGAAATGGAGGGTTAGATATGCATAGAGCTGGTAAGCAGCATGCCAGTGCCTTAAGTCTGGACCTTTGGCTTCAGTGCACAAGTCTGCTGTTATGAGCTACAGGAAGTCCTGTGACACTAGATAGTGGAGACAATATGCCTGTGACTCTCTATGAAGGGCAGCATAAAGTTCCATTAATTTTTATACATTAAGCCTGCTAGGCATCCTTAAAAGACTATAGGAAGATTGAAACAATTGCTTTCCTTTCCTGGAATTTCTATTATCAGCCAAATCCATTTGGTAACTCCACCTTGCAAATCTGCTGTGAACTGAAAACAAAAGCAATGTGTATGAATGCTCATTTCCTTCTGGCTTTGACTTGGAAAATTCTTCAATTTTACTTTAGACTGGATAAAATCTATACTCTGGCATCAGCAGGTTGCAGTGAGTTAGTGGGATGTGATAATCACTTACAAAATAGCAACACAAAGCAAACAGTGTGTACTGAGTGCTATAGGTACTTAATGAGTATGAATGAGGAGAGCCCTCTTAAGCCCACTTTGAGAAAAAATGCTGAGTAGAGTGTTCAAGCATTGGATCCCCTTTAGGTGAAGAGACTGTGTGACTTTAGTAATATGTGCAGGTTTCATACCTGAATATCTTGGAAAATATTTCCAAGCTACATTCTTCTATGGCTTCTCAAGTGTTTTAAGTTAAAAACAGTTGCTTTTTCCCTACTCATGCTTAAACTCTACCATTTGGGATAAAATTTGGGTCTGTATGTCAGACCTCTGGAATCCCTTATGAACACATACCAACTCCTGGAATGAGCACTGTTCTATCTAACTGGCATAGAATCTTTGTGTGTACACATGGCTCACCTTCTGGGCTAGTCTAAGAACCATCTACATGTCAGAAAGGAAGTACAGGAAGTCATATAGACTGGAGTACACAACAGTGGGACCACTGCGTGGCTGGAAGTTATGGTAAGCATTTTTGGTATCCTGGGAGAAGGAAAGGGAGAATAAAATAGGGAGAGAAGAACTTACAGTCAGCGGGTGCTGATTGAATGGTAATTCCTTTTCCAGCTCTTGTTTGGTTTCCTTCGACCGACTTTCCTAGTGAGAACAGCATTCACTTGGGAAACACACAGCATCAGCAGAGGCCAGGCATCCCTGTGTGCTCTGTTATCAGTACTTTGGGGAGCAGGGTGTGAGACTGCAGGCCTGTGTTCCCACATCAGCAAGCACTGAAGAGTTTTCTCGGAGTCTTCTTTGTCCCAGTCAACATCATGAGCACAGTGGCCCTGAGGTACAGGGAAACTCATGCCTCCTGTTAAAGGCTTCTCTTACCTAAACAATGGTGAGGGATCGGTGGAGGATTCTTAATTAGGCATGAGAAACTGAGTTCAGATCCCTAGTGCCCATGTACAAAATCTGGTTGAGACTACACAGAACCTTGTAACCAAATCCCCGTGTGAGGCTGAGGACCACGGTTGCTTTCTAGACGGCCCGCCTACTTGAATCAGTCAGCTCCAGGCTCAGTGAATGATCCTGTCTCAAAAAGAATAAGGCAGAAAGTTGAGATGACACCAATCTCTGGCCTCCCCACATGCACACGTACCTACACATATGTGCATACACCACACACATAACACATGAATATACGACACACATACGTACAATACATGTATATACTATATACAACACAAACACAGCATACAAACACACACACACACACACACACACACACCAGATGACAAACATCCCACAAGTAATACATGAATACACCATTTACCACATAGATATAGAGCACATATATACATCATGCATGTTGTCCAACACATGAATACATGAATACACCATATACAAACACACACACACTATATATATATATATATATATATATATATATATATATATATATATATATATATA
>CABHPR010141344.1:15930-30506 GCA_902168415.1 Peromyscus melanophrys
TACATATATACAACACACACATGCAAAGACAGTTGTTTTAGAATAATTCTGCTGAGTATTTGGGTGAAAAACATTGTGGATAGGACCCCTGGTGGGCACCTGTGTGTAATGCTACAGGTTCGAATGCTGCCTGACTCACATAGTTTTCCAGAGACTTTAAACTGCAGTATCCCTTGCCAGAGCTTAATCATCAGGTCCTAGCCACTCCTCTTTACTGTATTCTTCATTCTCTTCCTTTGGCCCTTGTTTCAAAGCATCTAAGCATCAGTTAACCCCTATTCACAGTAGAGTTTCATCTGATGTATGTGAAGGCACACTGCAGACTCCTCTTCAACACCTGCCATTCTCAGTGTGGAACAGAAAGTAATTGATAGCATCTCCATATAGAAAAAAATTAAAAATTTAAGCCACTTTAAATAACATCTCCATTTCTAATCCAAGACGTCATGTAGGAAGCCCATTAATAGTAAGGGTTTGCTCTTGTGCATAATTTTGCACTTCTAAAACACTTCCCCATATTTAATCGTATTTGATCCTCATGACAACCATGCACAAAATGTAGGGCAAATGTTAGCTTGAGGGACAATGTGGAGAGGTGGAGAGTGCTCTGAATCAGAGTCTGGAGACCTGATTATGTCAGTAATTAGCAGAGCGACCACAGGCAAGACCTTAACCCTCTCTGGACTGGTTTTTGCTCATCCTAGCACGAGGGGGTGTGCTTGTAGAATTTCAAAGTTTGTTTCAAGTAGTAAAATCTAGTCAGACCTAAAACACAGAGATGAGAGTAGACCAGGTGGGTGATAAATTATGCAGGCTGGTTGAGAACAGAAGCAGAATCTGGATCATGATCAACACCCGGCAAATGAAGAAAAGTGCTGTATGATACAGCATTGGCAGAGTGGCTTGTACACTACTCACAGAGGACATAGTGTACTATGGGCCAGCAGTTCTTAAAAAACCATTCTCAGGTTACAGATGGGGAAGCTGAGATTTCATGAGTTTGGATAATTTAGCTTGAGTAAGTAGGTACTACAGGAGCTTCTGACATTTAAATGTCATGGGTTATTCCATCACCACCCACAAGTGGATTCTTGCCCACTTCTCAACAGTGTCAGTAACATTATGGCATATTAAATGTTTAATGTGTTTGGGTTGAAGTTTTTACTCTTTCTTAGGTCACATTTCTTCATCTATAAAATTGACATTTTCGCTTAAAGTTGTAGCAAAGACTAAAAGTGATGAAGAATTTCATTTTTAAAAATCAAAGTGTGCAAAATATATTAGTTTTCTTCTGTTCTTCCTCCAAGGTCCCTCTTCCAGTTAAGGAAAACCAACTTCACATTTCCAGCTTCTTACAACCAAAGCATGCTGTCTACACATACAGACAGTTAAAGCTACAAAACTGGTTTGAATGTATGGTGAATTTATTCATTATTTGTATTTATTTATTTGTTCGTTTATCATCTGAAAAAGAAATCCATTTATATCATCAGAAAACAGAATACTTAATAGTACACTTAACCAATATTCAATTTGTGTAATATCTCTATAAAGTAATTATAAAGCAATGATGAAAGCAAGTGAGGATTCTACAAGTAAATGGAAGATGTTCTTATTCATGGCTTGGAGGAACTCTCACTGTGTGTATTGCTGTGATATCCAAAATGTTGAGGAGATAGGATTCAGGATACTGTGCATATATAACAGAGTCCTTAAGTGTTCGCGTCCCTATTACAAAGTAGCAAAGTGTTTGCATACGACCTAAGAGCTTTCAGACACTTCAAATGTTCTCTAGGTTGCTTATAGTACTAATGTAACACACATGTAATCTAAATAGTGGACTCAATGTTATTTAGAAAACAATAATAAGAACAAACTCCAACTTCGTATCTCTTCAACACAAATACAATGCTTTTTGAATATTCTTTACCTTAGATTCTGTAAATCTGTGGATGTAAAAGTGTGGAAATGGAGAATAGGCTATGTTCTCTTTAATAGAAAAAATCCTGAAATTGTAGAATTTTCTCATTCTTTCTCAGGAAGCCAGGAAGCTGGGTGTGTATATTTAGCAATCTGGGTGACTTAGCTCACAGCAAGTGGCATTTGTATAGCTGTAATTTTCATTTCATTTTTCAGCTGAGATGCCTTGATCAGGCTGAACACACTGTGAGGAGTTCTTTTCTCCAGGAAGAGGCAAAGTGTCTTTGCAGACTGGCCTCATTATTAGTCCAAAAGCTTCCACTAATTTGGGGTCACTTCACATGTGCTTCCTAATTCCTCATAGTTTGGTCAGTTTATTAAAACTGATAAACTTCTGTTTCTATTTCTTTCTTTCTTCTTTCTTTCTTTCTTTCTTTCTTTCTTTCTTTCTTTCTTTCTTTCTTCGTTCCTTCTTCCCTTTCTTTCTTTTCCTTTCTATCTTCTTGCTTTCTTTCCAAAGTTAAAGTATATTTCAAAAATATTCTTACATGACGTGTTATTTTAAATTTTCTCATAGAAACCAAAATATGGTTTCAGCTATACAAACCCAATGAGTGGAAATACAGAATGTGAAACGTGATGGTATTCCAAAACCTTTACTTTTCTCATACTTTCCCCCTCCGTTGCTAGAAAAAGCTTCTGGTACCAACTGGATTCTAGTAGTGTTCTATTGAGAATGGTGAGTAGTCTCTTGAAACTAGAAGTCTATAGCACAGGTTTGTGCAGTTTTTCACTTGTGGCCAGATCCCTCAGCACATTCCATTCCATAGAACTTTTACACAACCTCTAGTGTGATGATGATGATGATGATGATGATGATGATGATGATGATGATGATGGTGATGATGATTGAAAGTGTATGATTTTGGTAGCCTGTACCAAAACCAATATTCTTTGTCACTAGTCTTGGCTTTACATAAGGACAGTCGTTTACAAAGGGGAAACAAGTGTCTGGTCAATAGCATCCCAGTACTGGGGTCCTTTGGCTTATGAATTTGACTTTTTCTTATTCAGTCTGGGTTCTGATATTGGATGGGGAGTGCTGTGGGAAAGCCACCTGCTGCTTATGGACTCAGAACTGTTTTAATCATATTTGCCTTTTCTGTAATGCCCTTTCAACTCTATTTTTTGTAACAATGAGCCTGTATGTTCACACACACATGAGTGTGTAACAAGTGCTCAAGGAGACATTACTATATTCATTTTCATTGTGCTCATATATGAGTCATCACTATTGAAATGTAACTATAACATGGGACAAGTAGAACATGTAGCATGTAACAGGAAAATCACATAATAATTATATTCTTAGCTTAAACAAGACTAGCAAAAGTTTAATTAAGACTTTTAATTAATAGTTGAAAGATTAATCAATCAATAATTACAGCAATGATGATGGGATATAACTGTGCTTAATTAGAGGGGGCTGATTAATGATCAGAATAAACTTTCTAGATTCCCTGTCTTGAAAAAAATCATAAATGATGGATTTTTGTTCCTACAATTAAAATGAAATGCCAGAATTGCATGTGTAAGTCCTTAGCAACTAGGGCACAAAAGAAAAGCATTTGATTGAAATAAAGGAATCTGTCCTATTGTTCAGCTTGCATTTTATTATGGTGCTAATTTGTACAAGTTTGAGATTAATGGAAGAAAATATGCATCTCAGGAAGTCTATGGAACAGGCAGGAAAAAATAGAAATTGCCTGAGACAGTTTTCTTTGGGAGCTCATTTCTCAGGGGTGATCTTTCCACTTCCAAGGTCAAGATCAGTCTGTGAATTCAAATGGCATTCTTACCAGTTCATCATAGGAACATATGAGATGAGGAATCTGATACCTTAAGGACAAGGTCCTTGTTTACAGGAAGATGACCCCCCTGACTTCTACCTGATCTATTCTAATCAAATCCAAGTAGCTGCTGGGACCAGTGCCAATTCCTTCTCAATATGATTTGGTTTTCTTTGGAGACCTGGTAGGAGTTCTCATCTCAGTGTCATATAACTAATAAGGATGAATCCCAGAATGTAGTGTGCATGCATGCTCTAGAATGACGGCATTTCAAAGAAGGTAGCATCACAGTCGGGAAAGAGACCAAGGGCAGCCTAGTGCACCAATACACACATTAGCATAAAAAGTTGTACAGAAAGACAATGAATTTTAAAAGCCACAAGAAAATCTGTTTGCCTCCAAATTGGGAAATGGCTGGTGTTAAAATTACCCGTGGACTTCATCTATTTCATATTTTCTTCCCTCCAATTCCTATGCACTTTTTCCTTCTAGAAGGAATCTCACCCACAATGAACATTTTACATACAGAAGGTCTTAACTACGCAACTCATGAACTCAGTTTATATGTATATTATTCACTACATGTTCCCAAATATACACCATTTTCTGGGATAAATGCAAATGAAGAGAAAGGCCATGAAGGCCCAACTACGAGCTTCTGTTAAGCTTGGGTATGTAGGTAGTAGAAATGAGATGAAACCACAGCATTCATTTTTGGACCACCTGATTTTACTATATACATTAACAACTTTTTACCTGCATGTAGCATGAATCTTAAAAATTCTTATTAATAAAATCAAACCTGAGGCCACTTATTGGAATGAACATTGGAAGATCAGAGAGACAGAACAAGCCACAGCTAACCTCACCTGTCCAACTTCTCAGCTGGTCTTGTTTCCTCAGACTGGAAGCTTCTGTGTCCTCATCCCAATGGCTGTCAGCTGAACTGCTGCTCAAAAGCCTGAAGCTTAACCAGCTAAGAGCTTAACCAGCCAAATGCTTCTAGTTTCTGGTCCTCATCTCTTATATATCTTTCTGCTTTCTGCCTTACTCCCTGGGATTAAAGGCTTGCTTTCTGGGATTAAAGGCATGAGTCACTATGCTTGGCTGTATCCTTGAACACATGGATTTCTGCCTCTGGAATGCTAGGATTAAAGGCATGTGCTACCACTGCCTATCCTTTATGTTTAATATTGTGGCTGTTCTGTCTCTAACCCCAGATAAGTTTATTAGGGTGCACAATATTTTGGGGAACACAATACCACCTCACCTGCATTTGAAAAACAATCTTATCTTTCCATAGATTATACTTACTAGTGCCTGTGCACTTCAGATTTTGAGTGTTAACTCTCCAGGAATATCACAGTGTTAGCAAGCACACATCTCCCTTAAGTTTGCTCCTCCAAGAGTAATCACAAGTTTAATTTTTCTCAGATGATCAATACTTCTAACCAATTGGTGACAAATTTTGTAATTCTCACTGTCCCATCAAGTAGGACAGCTCAATAGAATGATTAGCAGGACCCAGGAAAATGATAGATTATGACAGCTTTTTATAACGGCAAGCTTTATGGTTGAACACAGCCTTCAACATCTCCACCTTCACTCCATGAAGGTGGAGTAGTTGAACTTCAACCATCAACTCTCTAATCCCACAAACACCACTCT
The DNA here is from genome assembly GCA_902168415.1 of Peromyscus melanophrys. NCBI lineage: Eukaryota > Metazoa > Chordata > Mammalia > Rodentia > Cricetidae > Peromyscus > Peromyscus melanophrys. The sequence goes on from CABHPR010141344.1 coordinate 21,369, forward strand.
TTAGGCATGACCCACCCCATTGTGAAACTCTCTAGAGACCACAATGAATAACCCTGTTAACATAAACTCAGGTTAGCCATAAGGACACAGTGAATACAAAAAGTATCAATATAATATAGAAGTCACAAAGAATTTGATTCTCAAGAAGCTAAGAAAACAATCGAATTTTTTAGAATGCCACACTTAAAGATTATGATTAAGAAGCTAATAAGTGCCGTTGTGTTTTATTATGTTAAATTTAAGTGAAAGTTCTTTATCAAATTTTTGTTACCAAGAACCATATACAAATTTACTCTTCTGACCACAAGGGTAACACTACCCATATATTCAGGAGAGAGAACTGTCAATGCTTGCTCTGTGGTCAGAATTTTCAAAACTGCGAGAATTTATTTAGGGTTCTGCTGGACAGTTACAATTTGTTAGAAAGAAAAGCTACCTTACATAACGGACAGTCTGTCATTATAATTCAACATAAATTCTGTTCATACTTAAAGTAGGTTTGCTGTCCTACCTTTCTGTTTTGGTGTATATTGTGTTGCTGCTTTATAAACATATATCTCTCTAGAACCCAGGGCTATTTCATATTCCCATTGGAATCAACACACGAGAGAAGGCAGGAAGCACTCTGTCCTGCTGAGTCAATGATCGTTTGCTGTGTGTATTGGATACAGGAGAAACCAACCAGGCTAGCATGTGGATCATGAAGCAATCACCTGGTTCTATTCTATTATCTATCAGTTTCTAGCTGAAGAACTTACTGTTTTGGAGAAAGAGAATAAAGGCAGTACAATGTAGTTTTGCACACATAAACAAGGCTTATCCTTACAGAAAGACAACCTCACGAAGTATTTTGTGTGCTGGAACTCTCAGAAAATTAGGAGCTCTGTGTCATAAATAAGAATACCACCTGCCATGGCTTTCTCTTGAGGTTATTTTGGTGTCTGAAAATGCCTTCAAAATTGAGCAATTATCTTATTATATGACTAAACTCAAAAGTGAGAATTGGAAATGAAACATAGGTAACAGTTGGTATGGTCTTCAAACCTGCTGCTGACCCTTTGAGGCACATGTATTGCCTCCTAGCAAATGTTGTGCTTCTGCAAACCTTCATAGGTACACCTGCATTATTCCTACTAAATTGTGCATGAAGTTTTCAGAAGCATATTGTGATGTCCTTTGGCATTAGTCTCAGAGGAAATGAGAGCCGGAAATGAAAACACATATAATGCCATGAACAAGAAATGAAGTATCCTCTATCAGGACAATGAGAATAAGGAAGCCGTCATGGGCAGGGCAGCTTCTTTGCTGTCTGATTTCTGGAGCTATGCTATGGACTTAGCTAGCATGTATGTCTGATTACAGGACAATTCCTGCCAGAAGGACTTATGCTCAGTTAAATGCTAGGAACATGAATTCTGACCTAGGGCAAGCTGAGAGCTTGCTTTAGAAAGTGATGTTTGCCTTGTCTTGAAAGGCAAAGCCAGGATTGTGTAAGCATTTTAGACATAAGCCCTGACATGTGAATGTGCATCAAGGATGACACAACAAGGCATTGCCTATCAGAGCCGTGTGTGCACAGAACAGCACACAACACAACTAAGTAATGCACAGAAGACTTTAGTGTGGTGGCAGGAGAGCAGTTTGGTGACATCTTAGTTTGGAAATTGCATCCCTACTCTGAATCCGATAGGTTGCATACAACAGACATGGCAGATAAGGAGTTAGTATTTGTCAGGAGCCATAACACTGGATTATTACTCTTTCCTAAAAAAAAAATGCCACACTACACACAAGTGTGGTAAATGCACCAATTTAACTCTAGCAATAATTCCAAAGATAACATTTTTCTGTGACCTTTATTTCATGAAAGAGGAAATGGGAGCTGAGAGGCTCAACTGGACCTCCCAAAATGGGCTCAGCCTGTGTGACTCGATTGTTTATTTTTCTTTCCTTCTCTTTTCTTTTTCTTTTTATCGCCACAATTTGCCCAGTGTCCAAATAAAAAGCAGAGAAGGGTCAGACTTTTGCTTTATGGACAGTAGTTTCAGAAGTATAACCCTTTGGTATTTCCCATAGACTCTAGAGTGCCCCCTTAAGCACAGCTCTTAAGAACATGGTGGTCAGTCTGTGGCCTTCTAAGCAACTGGTGGAAACTTTTGAGATGGAAACTGGAGGAGGAATAAAGCTGGGTCATCCACAGCTTGCTTTTTAAGGGTACAATGGAACCCTCGACTCTTCCTCTCTCTCTTTCCCTGAGTTCTGGAAGCGAGCAGTGTCTTTGTCACCTGATTTGTGCCATTGTGTTCCACCCAAAGGCAACAGAGCCAAGTGAGCATGCACTGGGACCTTTGACACTGAGAAACAGAATATACATACGCTCGTTCAATGTCTAATACTTTATAACAATGATAGTAACAAATTCGGCTTTGAGATCTAAGGAAAGGTCTAAAGGAGTCACAGTCAGCCGGAAGAGGAGGAGTCTGGTTTCTGTCTGGTGAATCTGAGACTTCTGCAGGGCATTACTAGATATTTATGTCATAAACTTTTTCTTGAAATCTGGACTATGGACACTCATGAACTTTGCTAGAAAGAGAAAAGAACTTGTTTACATAGGAACGTTTAGGCAAGTGGAGGATGCTGTGCAGACTCCCAGGCTTGAATCAATGTTCCCTTCCCCAGAGTTTTGGATGGCAAGTATGCCATGGGCTTTCCTTCCAGAACACAGCTATCAGGAAGCTTCTTATGTAGCTCACCACAGTGAGAGTATAAACCAATCCTAGGCAGCTTGGAGCTATGGAAAGCATCACTGAAAACTCTCCATAGCTTGGGAAACATGATGGTTAATTGGATGATGGGATTCAAAATTCAGACTTGAAAACATCTATGTTTCTAATAAAGTACAGTGTCATTCACTAAAGACCATAAAAATACAACTGTATAAACGATAACTGGATAATATCTTCAGATTTTTTAAGCTCAAAATTAATAAAATATACTTAGGTATATCTAAGTAGATATTTATATGATAGGTGGAATAAACTGATTATAATATAAAACAGACCTACTAGAATAATGGGCAGTGTTTTAATCCTAAACCCAGATGAAGATAAGTCTAGATTTGCAAAGCTGAAAGCTACATCCTTTATTTCTAAATTAGACAGTCACTAAGGCTCCATCACCAGGGCAAGTATTAATTAGACTCAAGTGTTCTTTCCAGAGCCTCCAGGATGACCCTGTCTGTGAAGGACATGACTGTGCTTCCTGGGAAGAGATTTGGTAAGATACATACTTGTAAAATGAGTGAAGAACAGATGGGTCAGGAAGAAGGCTTGTGAAATAAGGGGGACAATGGGAATTGCACTGCCTAGCAAGGAGTTGATGGTTCATGCTGCCTGGTGTTTTACTACCTGATAATTTTGAATTATTAGGTGAATCATCATCACTGATTACAGCATGTTGGGAAGTGCCATACTGGACATGTTGCTGGGAGATGCTGCTTTGAGGCCTGAGAACACTGTGCTGAGATGTCACACCCCGATCTAGTCTCTTGTCTGTGTATATCTTATGAAGATCCTCCTTCTGCATGAATGATAAACCTGTGCAGTATGTAGAATGTTGATAAGTTCCTCAGTGGTCCTGGAAGGTCAACATATGACAGAGAGTTTATATAACAAGTAATTACAAAGTCAGCACTAAGTTAAAAGGCAGGAAACAAGAGAGTTGTGTATACCAGCATGGGATAGATTGATATGAGCTGACTTATAAGGAGTGAGGGGGTGGGTGTTGGGATAGCCAAATAGATAACTGTTATGAAAGCATGTGGAAAGATTGGCAAGGTATCCTAGATAGCCACTGCCTCCTAGGTGGTGGAAGGATGCCATATTATGATGCTAACTAGCACGATAGAACTTCCCTAAGAATACTTTTCAGAAAGATAACTTTAGAGTCATAGGAGGGATGGCATCAGGATGGTTAGTTAAAAAAGATAACAATGTATTCTTGATGAATAAGAAAAGGATTTGGATTCAGGGAGTTTTTCCTTGTTTCTAAATTCCAAGCACCCAATATTATTAATAACTCTATTGAAAGACAATTTTGCTGCTTAAGTTTTATTCATTAAGTGCAAGCACATGTTCTTCCAGTTAGCCCAGAATTTAGCATCGGACCAGAGCTAAAGGAAGATCAATAAATGTGCTTGGATCCAAGCTTTTGAGCTCATGTGAGCACTGCAGAGGTCAAAGTGTAGAAGAAGGCAAATTTCATCCTAACATTATAAAATTAAATTACTATACAAGTACATAAAATTTAGGGAGTCTCCATTTCTTCAGTTCTTAGATAAAATAAGAATTGCACTGAATAAAGTACTGATCTTTTCTGGCCTTTAAAGCCATTCATTTCTGCTATACTTATTGCTTGCAAACTATAGCTAAAGCACACCACATTAGTTGACTGCCTGATTAGCATAAAATGTGTTGCTGTGTCTTTGCCGATTTTACAATTCTGGTAAAAGAGATGGGTGATATTCAGAGGCTTTAAGGTTCAGCATAAGTTACAATTTCTAGATGGAGGGAATTCCAAACAGTTTCTTTATATTCTAAAATAATCCATTGGCATGAAGATCACACTTATGGCCATTGAATTGTATGTACTTTGACAAGAAAATTGTGCAATTATCATTTAATTTTTGCAGCTTTGAACTTTCATTTAATATATTTTGAGCCCATCAGAACATTTGCAATGTGAGAGGAGTGATATCAACATAGCATCTCTTTCCACATGTGAGTTTCAGCTTTTGTAATTACTGTCACTTGTCAGAGGCAAGATGCATCATTCTGAAACCTAAAATCAAAAGAAAACAAATAAAAATAGGGTGTCTTGAGGAAAGGAAGACACATATTCCTGTTTTTATGGTTGGGCAAGCTTAGAATGCATTATACACACCTGCAGTTCATAATCCTTTTGCTTTGTGTACAAGTAGAAAAATAATATATAAATCTGGAGGTTCCTCTGTCATTGTGCCTATTTAGCTTTTGAGAAAAATCTCTTCCGGCTGGGAACCAATAAGACAAGGATGCATGAGTGGGTGTAAAATTACCCATTACTGTGGAGAAAGTATAAATGAACAACTACATCTGAAAGTCAACTAATTTAGAAAAAACTGCCTATAGAACGTTCCAGATTTATTTTCTTTCTGCTACCTCCACCCTACTCTTTAAAACATTTTCAGTTGTCCCACAATAGATCAAGCTCCACAACTGTCACACTTATGTAGAAGGCCTATGTTGGTTCCATATGGGCTCCCTACCTGTCAGTCTAGGGTATGTGAGCTCCTATGAGTCCAGGTTAGTTGTTTTGGTGGGTTCCAAATGACCTTATGTTGACCTTGGAGCCCCTGGCTTGTATAATCCTTCCTCCCTCTCTTCAACAGGATTCCCTGATCTCAGCCCAGTGCTTTGTTGTAGATCTCGGTATTTGTTTCCATCAGTTACTGGATGAAGGCTCTGATGATAGTTGGGGTTCTTACCAATTTGATTACAGGAGATGGCCAGTTCAGGAGGGCCTGTCCCTAATACTTTGGATGGTTTTGGGAAAACTATTCCTCATACTGAGTTGCCATGTCCAGCCTTAATACAAGGGGAAGAGCTTACTCCTACCTCAACTTGAAAGGCCATGCTTTGTAGACACCATTTGGAGGTCTGCCCCTTTCTCAACAGAAACAGAAGAGGAGTGGATTGGAGGGGATAGAGGTGGAGGGAGGAAATGAGAGGAGGGGAGGAAGGGAAACTACATTTACGATTTAAAATAGATGAATACATTTAATTAATAAAAATGTAAGAAAAAAAATCAGCTGAACAAACTTGTGCAGACTCCGGCAGACCCAAGCCTAGCATGGAGAGGGGAGTGGGGCACACAGTCCGAACCCCAGCCATGGAGTCCTTGGCATTCAGTTACTGGGAGAAGAAAATGTGGTTTCTCTCCAAGAGGGCAACATTTACATAAGTCAACCATGCTCCAGTGTGATACCACATGTCCAATAATATTTGGGCAGCACAAATTGGTCTTGATGTGGGAAAAAGACACAAAGTTTGGTGGGTAGGGAAAGAGAAGATGGGTTTGAGAAGAGATGTAGGGAGGGGAATAAGTATAAGAGAAAAAGAATCTAATAAAAAATTATTAGTGGGCAGGTCATTCAGTAGCCATCATCATGGTATACAAGCCATACAAATAAAAACCAAAGTGCGAATGAGTCTTGAGGTAGGGATGAGCGTAAGAATGTAGGCTGAGGTTAAGCAGGCTGAAAACGACCTATTTCTTGTGTGAATGGGGTGAAATAGGAACAAAACACCATGGGTGTAGTAAGCTTGATAGAACAGCTGAGCAAGTCACTTTTACTGTGTACAACCTTTGTTCCCTAAGAAACAAAGGAATTTGAGCAAGGTTCCTTCAAGACCTAACATGTAAAGATACAGCTTACATTTCTAGAAGCTAGAAAGTGTAGGTCTTGATCACAGAAGCCTGGATTATATTTCAAGGTGTAGATGATAAGGAACACAGCCCATCATCAGATAATCCTGAGATGAGAGATTATTCTAGATGACCAGAGGTGACCAAACTTAATCCCAAGATATCCTCTTTCAGCCAGAGAACTGTTTCAGCTACAGTCAGACAGAAGAGAGAGGGTGAGGGCATGGGTTTTGAAAAGCAGCTGACTTGACATCTCAAGCAAGAAAAGAGGGAAGAAGATCACACAATAGCAGTTATCAGAACCTTTAGAAACCAGAAAATGTGAGTAAGCCTTACTAGAATGTTATAAAATATTAATGGTGGCCATCGAGCACCATTTAGACACATGGCCTCTAAATGTATAAAAGAAAAAGAAGTGTGATCTTTTTAAGACTCTAAATTTGTGGCAATTTATTAGAACATCATCAGGGGACTAAAGAATGGAGAGTTTCAAATGTATTTTAAATATCAAATATCAAATTTTCATACTTTATATTTTATAATCAAGTATTTATTTAAACTTTTTGTACGTTTAAAAATATGCTTATAATTGAAATATAATTGCATCACTTACCCTCCACCTTTCCCTCCTTCCAGCCCCTCTCCACTGCTCTCCATCTAATTTCTCCCATATCTCTAGTCTCAGCTTGATAGCCTCTTTTCATTATATTGTTATATGCAGTTATATATAAATATATATAAATAAAGCAATATATAAATACAGCCTGCTGAGACTGTTTTTGTTGTTTGTATGTATATGGAAATTAAGTATCTTTAAGTGGTTAATAGCTCTCTTCCATATAAGAATTTTTTTCAAATACTTAATTAGAAGCAATTGCTAATATAACCAAAGATCACTTGAAACAAGAGTTTTCTTCTGATTTACAAAAATAAAGTTAGAAGTTTAAAAACTTTTCACAAGACAGGCTCAGAAAATCAAGATATTTGTTGCCAAGCCTGAAGACCCCAGTTCTATTCCTCAGTCCACACTGTGGAAGAAGAGAATTAACACTGGAAATTATCCTTTCTATCTTGTTATTATTTCCTGAGACAAAAATTTAGAACAGGCTCCCTTCCCTTAGAAATCAACAAATAATTTGATAAATGTAATAAAATAATATAACATAAACAATGAAGAACAGGGGAAAAAATTCCTGTAGTGAACACATTCATTCCTACGGAAGGTGAAATTGTTAGTTCATTCATAGAAATTAGCTCTGTTGTTAGATGTAGTATTAGCATCCAGCATTTGCACAGGTAATTATTCATCAACGACAGGTGGACATTTCCAAAGTCTAAAATAGTGAGTGCTTTATGTCCATAAAATTGTGACTGTCAGTGAGGACATGCTCAGTTTCCTTCACCCAGTCATAATTAATTCCGTGATTGGAATTGTCAGGGTCAGTTGCTCCTGGCCTTACTTTCATCCTGGTGTTTATGTAGCATCAACCAAGGCCCCTGTGTGAGGACAAGTTCCAAGAAGAGTGACTCTTCATAGACACCAGCCTAGAGACCTTCCAAAAGATTCTCAAAAGAACTGCTCAATTTCTTCTCATAACACTTTTGTGTGCTAGAGGGAACATAGTCAACACTTTGATTTCAGGTGTGCGATGAAATGAATGTGGGCCAGTAGCCTGGACAAAGATGCCTTCATGTTGGGGTTAGAGCCATTGGCCAAAACCAGGATCATAATCTTACAAATTAGCCTGAAATTTTACTTATAGTCACCTCTTATCATGACGTGAGGACAATAGTGGCTGCCCTACCTACCTTATTGTTGCAAGATCAGTTTTAAAAAGACATGAGGACAAGATTTTAATTTATTTTATCATTGAAAAGAATTAAATGATGGGAAAATTTTAACCAAAGGGAAAAACATGTGAATTTGAAAATTACAAACATTTCTGAGAGGAATTAAAGACATAAGAAAGAGGAGAACACATGTGTTCAAAACTGGGAGACTTAAGTTTGTAAAGATACAAGTCACAGGAGGGGGAGAGAGAGAGAGAGAGAGAGAGAGAGAGAGAGAGAGAGAGAGAGAGAACACTATAGATTCAACACCAGATCTGTCAAAACCTTATTTCTGAGAGAAAGTATCAACCCTATACTTTGAACACAATATCAAGTGACACTGTATACCAAGACAGTCTTGAGAAAAGGAGAACAGACTTTGAGACATACTAGAGAGCTACAGTGATCAAAACAATGTGATGATGACATGAAGCCATAGTTGTGGATCCCAAGAGTACATCAGACAGCCAGTCAAAAAATTCTTCACACATGGTCCATGACTTTTCACAAGGAGAGCAAGATGCTCAATCCAGGAAAGGGATGTAACTCAACTCATGATTCTCAGGAAACTAGATAGTCATTAGCCAAAGAAATGTACCGAATTTATTTGAAAGAAGTCAGAGTTTAAGTAGATGATGAATGGAACACTCAGGAGATGAGGAAGCATCTTCTGACACAGGATGTGTTGGTTATTTTCTGACTAGGACACCAAAAGAAGTGGTCCATATAGTGAATGTCATGCCAACAATATTTAAAGAATGTATGGGAAAGGCCTTAACTGATGGAGCCAAACTGGCGAATAGATGCTTTCTGAAGAGGATACACACATGTTGATCAGCACCC
>CABHPR010141345.1:9705-22802 GCA_902168415.1 Peromyscus melanophrys
TATTTATTTATTTATTTATTTATTTATTTATTTATTTATTTATTTATTTATTGGAACAAGCTAGTTGCCATAGGCCACACACCTCTCGAACTGTAATCCTTGCTCATCTCCTTTATCTGATTATGTAAAGATTTTACCCAACCCATGCATTGTTGGGCACGACTAAGAGATAACAGGATTAGACGGTATTAAGTGACAGTTTCAGTGAGAACCTTGAAATAGGACCAAGAGATCTGATAGGAAGTCTTTCTAACACACACACACACACACACACACACTCACACACACACACACACACACATAACTGAAGATTAATCATGCTTTAAAAGCTGAGGTGAATAATTTTAAAAGGAAAAAATGCATCTAACAAATAAAACTACTAATTGAACTGTAATGTTGACCTTTAAAATAACAGACGTGATTAAATGCCTATGGCTAGAGCGGCCTTCCTGTCTCAATGTAATGCTTTTAAGTGTTTCATTCCTCTCTGATTATTGACTTTGGCTAATATATTCTGTGGATTTACACTTGATGTATTCAGGAAAGTAGAAAATAATTAACCACCACTTAGGTTACTGTCAAGAATGATGAAGTAACAGAGATCCACTAGGCTTTCATGGACTGCTAGCCTCACAACATTTTAAATCTCCAGATCTCATTAGTCAGACTTCAAGCACAGTGTCTTTGAAAACAAATCTTATTTCCATTTTCAGAAGGGACACTTGATTTTCGTGTACTTTTGCTTGAGAAGAATTTCGGTAAAGGCAGGATTGAATAGACAGGTACCAACTAAACACTTGAGAGACCCAGTAGCTAAACTCTACTGAATGAGTGATTAATATGATATCCCAGTTTTGGAAAACCAGTGGATATAAGAGAAGGGAAAGACAGTCTTATTTATCTTCTGCGGAAGGTGAGAGAACTAATGACTTTTGTAAGAGGGTGCTACATACCAGAGTTACACATTACATCAATAGACTTAGCAGGAAGTTGCAACTATCATTATTCAAATCGGACAGGTACAGAAACTTTGGTACTGTGGTTTCAGTGTGTCCCCCAAAGTTTATTACAGATTTAATCCCCAGTGCAATGGTTTTGAGAGGAGAAAGTTGTAAGGGGTGATTATACCATGAGGCTCTCACCCTCGTGATCCAACTAATGCCATGACTATAGGAGTAAGTTTTTGCAGGGATGATTTCCAGACAAAACATCGAGTATGGCCTCCTTCCGTTACTCCCGTCCTAGTGTTCCCAGAAAGTGGGATATGGACTCTCAAGTAAGATTATTCTGGGACCTGTAATCTTAATGCTGTTCATCTCATGGAGCTTCGAACTTACTTTGGAATCATTCCCCCACCCTCATTTCCTCTTTCCTATTTATGTGTCATGGAATAGAATACCTATCCATTTTTTTTCTCTCATGTTACTTTGGCAACACATAGTTGGTAAATCTCACAGTTGAAAGGAAGTTGGTCATAGTGTGAATCATGATTTGAATGTTATTCATACTTTGTTTAGATGTTAGAACTTCTGGGTTTTGAGTTGGTTCTAGAACCAGTCAAATCTTGGAGGTACCAAATGGAAAGAATATAATTTAATTTCTTCTTACATAAATTTAGTGGGTTAGGGTAGAATATGTCCCTATAATTCCTCTGTTGGAAATTGTATGTGTGAGAGAGTACGGACAGAGTAGAGACTGAAACAAAGACCTTGGGGATGGCAGGTAAATCCTCTACTAGGGAGCAAAACTACAGCTCTGTGTGTTGGAAGCTTAATCCACATTATAATAATGAAAGATAGAAAGTTTAAGAAGTGAATGGGTTGATGCACTTATGGTGAGAATGATTTGGTTACTATGAAAGTGGGCTCCAAAAGAAAAGAAGGATTTTTTCCCCTTGTCTCTTCTCCCCTCCTCACCCCCTCCATGTCTGCCTCTTGCCTACCTTTACTATAGAATAATGCATCAGGAAGAACTTTACTTGGTCTGCTTGTTTTTATTTTTATTTTGTAATATTATTATTACGACTATTATTTTGATTCTTGTTTGTATCCTGAGAGAGAAAAAAGGGCATGGATTTGAGTGAGTGGGGAAATGGGGAGGGACCTGGGAGGAGTTGGGGGAAAGCTTAATCAGAATATTTTATATGAAAAAAAAACTATTTATAAAAACAGATCAGAATTTTCTAAAAATGAAAGAGATAAGAAAAACAGAAGAATTTTACCAAATATAGTTCCATGGACTTTACTCAAGTCCCTGGACTTTGGACTTTCTAGCTTCCAGGATGCTAAACACACAAATGCTCTGCTTTATAAAGGGCTTGGGGTGAGCCAATTTTTTTTTTTTAAGCATCACACAATGGATTAAAGCTCCAGGCTTTTTTGGTAAATTCCAGAAACTTTCTCAAAGTCAGAATGTTGGAAATCCAATTCAGATCTCTGTGGCTCCACATTGATTCTAAGCACACACGATTGTTTGGGGGGAAAAGGAGAAAAATCGTGTAATTTAATGAATCCAAAAGAACAGAGGATTCCACTTGGTGGACAGCAGGGACTGGAATTGAAGGGACATCAAGAGGAACAGTTTCCACAAAGAAGTGCAGAGTAGGAAATATTTCTGTTTCAGGCATTTGGACGTTTAAACTGACCAAATGAGGCATTTTCTACAGAACTCGTGGTAGATACATGGCTGGTTCAGTTATGTCTGGCTTAAGATTATAGTCTTAATATTTGCTCGTATTTTGCATTAAGTAAAAGAGACAAGACTTATTCTATAATTATTTCCTCTAGGTCATCTGGCTAAGGCTGTTTTATTTCCTCCTTATTCATTGCAAGATTTAACATCACTCCTTTTGATATAATTAAAATAGAACTCATCGTAGAATTTACACAACTACTACCTTCAGCTATTAATTAAGAAGTAATTCAAAGAGGAATGGTGAGAGTCGGAGGCGACAAGTCACTTTTCATTTGCTAAAGCCTACATGAACGACCCACAGAGCAAATTGTGGCCTATTTCAAATAGATTGCGCCAGAAAAATATTTAGAATAGAATAACAGTTGGGCTTTCAATTTGGATTGTTCCCACACATGTCTGGAAAGCTGGTTTGAGTGTGACAATAGCATTTCACAATGCCTTTGAACACCAGAGCAATTTTCCATAAATGTCTTTTATTGGTTTGATAAGTTTTATTTAAGAACAGAACAAGTATCTGTGCAGGTTGCTTCCAACATGCCTTGCCTCTGTTTATTTTCTGCTGGTCTCTCAATTTCTCATAAGTCGAACATTATTAATATAACATATTGACTAGAGAATTAAAGTTTCTGTTATGTTTAATTGAGACCAGGAAACAGATTTTTGTTGTAGTTGTTGTTAAAGGCCAAACAGTAATTATTTGGGGATACAAGTAAGAGGTCTCTTTTGATGCTCCTGGGTGGGAGAGCAGTCATAGGCAGGATGGATATGAATACCTGTGGTGCGTGTCAGCAAACTTTACTCAAGGAAAGAAATAACAGAAAGATCTAGGGTGTTGTCAGTCCCAAGCTTAGCTCACTGGGATGTATCCAGACAGATGTAGTAAATTGGAATTGGAATTTTAGAAACATCAAATTTCAGAAGTTTTCTGGAGTAAGAAGTCTAAGACATTCATTAAAGGAGGGGATTTCTTGTAGCTGAACATGGACCCAGTGACAGACGACATTCTTCTCTCAGGCCATGGCTTCTGGGAGTTTCATCTGTATTTGCAGATAGTAGCAGAAAATGGATCAAAACAAAACAAACAACAAAAAACGCCTATCTGAGATTGTGGAAGAATATCTTCTAACAGCATATCATTTTGTATGTCAATATATGCAAATTTATGCTAATTTAAATGGGATATTTGGCAGGCCTCAGGGATCCCCATTTAGTTGCAACTAAGGAAGTTCTCCCTAAAGAATACAAACTAGAATAAAATTGTTCCAAAGCCTGATTAATCTTTTTTGTGGTAGACATAGAGCTGCCTGCTCATTTATCCAATTCCCTGACCAGGGACACCTCTGAAGTGCCCTTTCATTTTTGCAAAGTTCACACTGTAAGCATGCTTAGACTCATCCTTTTCATTTGAGCTCACAGCTACCTCTGCTCACTCTGGCTTTGTGGGTCTTGATGGCAGGCGCAAGCTGGAGGTCCTTTCAAGCTGAAACTTTTCATGTTACCTGGTAGACTGGAGTTGAGCGATTTTTAACTTGGAGTGAGCTTTGGAGATGAAAGCAGGTGGTTGACTTTGGAAGCAGACTCTTTCAGAATCAGAGACTTTTAAAAGTAGGGGTAACTTTCCTACAATGTGATTTGCAAAGAAAACACTTTGAAAATACTAAGGGCAAACTCAAGGTTGTGGACTTTGAATGTGAGGATAAATAAAAATACATCTGTATAGCATTAAGTAGAACGTTGTCTAAAGGCTACAATAAAGTGGCTCCCATAAAGACGAGGATGACAATGAAAAAAAAATTACAAAGGGATTATGATACCCCAGTTACACTTGTAAATCCTATCAGATTTAATAAATAATGTACATTATGCTTTGTACAAACTCCTCAAGAGATCTCCATTCTATAAATAAAATAAAAAACTCTTCATGTCATATCAGTATAGTCCCACACACATTTAGTACTTCTGCATAAGCCTTAGGCCATAGGTGTTTAGTGTTACTTGCTATATTTTCAAAAAGCTTTTGGGAGGCTGGGAGACAGCTCAATCAGTAAAGTACTTGCTGCACAAGCATGAGGAACTAAGTTTGATCCCTGATAATCCACAGTAATGATGTGGTGGCATGAGCCTGGAATCACAGCACCAAAGAGGAAGATGCAACAAATAGATCCCTGGGACTCACTGGCTAACCAGCTTAGCCTGGCAAGTTCCAGGCCAATGAGAGACTCTCTCAGAAGGCAGTGTGGGTGGCTTCTGAGGAATAACAGCTGGACACCTGAACACTCCTATATGTACCTGTACTCACATGCACCCATGCATACACACACATAAATAAAGAACTAATACAATTCATTTTTTTATTATTTTCCTCTGGACCAGAAACTCCTTAGGTGTTGAGGTTATTAAAAAATAGAATCCCCTTTCAGTTTTAAAGGATCTGACTCCCTGACTGGGAAAAAGTACTTTAAGCTAGTTCTAGACTCATTAATTTCAAGTTTGAAATGTTTATTGGTGACCTAAAACTGTCTTTTAAAAATTATTCTTTGTAAATTTCATAAAATGTGTTTCGACTGTTTACTCCCAACTTCTCTTTACTTCTCCTGATATATCCCACTTCCAAACCACCCAACTTGGTGTCATCGTTTAAAAATTATTAATTAATTAATTTTATAATCCATCAACTATAATTTGTGCTGTTCATATACTTCTGGATATGAGGCTATTTAGTAGATCATGACTACGCTTCCAGGAGCCCCACTCTTAAAGAAAAGTGACTCTCCCTCTCCCAAAGCCATTAGTTGTCCAGTACTACTTATTGAGGGGTGGGAAGTCATAAACTCCTTTCCTACTCTATGCTAGAATGGTGGCTATGTTGGTCATGCAGGGATAGCCACAGCTGCTGTGATGTCATGAGTACACATGTCCTTTCATGTGCAGAAAACACTGTTTTACGTCTAGCCTTCATTACTTGTGGCTCTCACGATCTTTAAAATGAGCTGTCTGAGGGTATGGAAGAACTTAAAGAAGTTTCTGCAAAATGAAGAAGTTATAAATGGGAGGGTTAATGTGATTAGTGACTCCAGCTTCTTTTTCTAGGATTACTATATCAATAATTTTAGATCAAATTTATTTGCATATGTAACTATTTTAAAGGATAGTCTTGCTATATTCTTTAAATGTGTGTTATCTCTAAATTTTTTTTTTTTTTTTGGTTTTTCGAGACAGGGTTTCTCTGTGTAGCTTTGCGCCTTTCCTGGAACTTGCTTTGGAGACCAAGCTGGCCTCAAACTCACAGAGATCCGCCTGGCTCTGCCTCCCGAGTGCTGGGATTAAAGGCGTGCGCCACCAACGCCTGGCATATTTTTTTTTTTTTTTTTTTTTTTGTTTACCAAGTAGAAAGAATCTGTAGATGTAAATGGTATCAGGTCTTTAATTAGAGTCCCTCTGCTTAATGTAAACATGAGCTGGTGTAGGCTGGTGTCAGAAGCATTGCTGAATGTCATCTAGGTATTTTACTGTCCTTTATTCTCTTCATTTTGACGTAAGTAAAAAAAAAAATGCCTTCCAGGCAATAGTTTTTTTTTTTTTTTTGTTTTGTTTTGTTTTGTTTTGTTTTGTTTTTAGTACTTGGCTCATCTATATATTTCAAAATTCCGGAATGAATTTCACTGATACACAATACTACTATTAAAAGAAACTTTGATTCTGAGGCCTCTTAATAGCTAGGGGGTAAAAGCAACAAATTTAATTTGTTGCAGTAGCAACTCCTTTGACATCTAAGAGTCTTCTGTGGCTATTGAGAAGGTCTACTAGAATTCTGATTAGTGTTGGAATAATCTAAATGTGGTAGTTTCAAACCCTTGGGATTTGAAGAAGTTATATCTTTCTTTAGAAAGTTGAGAAGATTGTATCACAGTGCCAATATAGTATTTAGTGACTATCAATAGTTTTTCTTTAAGTCAAAATTATCTACTATCTAGTAACAGAACCCCAATTTTGTTTTTTCTCATCTTTACTCTC
This sequence comes from Peromyscus melanophrys, assembly GCA_902168415.1. Lineage (NCBI taxonomy): Eukaryota > Metazoa > Chordata > Mammalia > Rodentia > Cricetidae > Peromyscus > Peromyscus melanophrys. The sequence goes on from CABHPR010141345.1 coordinate 16,414, forward strand.
TGCTGTTTGTGTGTATCTGGACTTATGGGGGAATAAAAAGACCATCATGTCTTCTGGGTATGAGGATTACCTTAGGGTTTATTATATGACCTAACCAGGTCCAGTTAGAGTTTGTGGAACTATGAGGAAGAACGAAAAAATTATTCTAATAGTAAGATTAGAAATAGGGTATGAGTCTGAATCTTCCAAGGCCAGCATTTTAAATCTGAGAATAAATTTTTTAAAACACAGAACAGAGCTAAATTCTGGAAAGAGTATAAGTCCTGGGGACTATGGCAATGGACCTTTGTTTCCATTAGTAAGCCAATAAATTCTCTTTCCAGGTTAAAGAAGTTTGAGTTATGTCTTATATATTTGCAATTGAGGCAGTTCAGCCTAGTATACCAAAAAAAGAGCATGTAAAAATACACAAAGCTACTTTATGTTTAATTATCATTATTAATTGTTCTCATGAGAACATGATCATTTTAAAAGTTGAGGAAGAATAAAAGAAAATTGTTTCAAGCAGGACTGATTTCACTTTATAAAATAATTGCATGTAACGTGTTGATTTCTTAGTGGGTAAGTGATGCTTTGTCAAATGGTATCGAGGGATGGCTGGTCTAACAGGACAGGGACCAGCTGAGATCCAGGAGACGAGAGTCTAAGTCCTGCATCTACTGTTGTAGGCATTGTATATTGTTAGGGCGTTCCTCATATTCCTTACATCTGTGCCCTACAGTTTTCAAGTTGGCAAATAATTCTTGCATTCCATATGCCAGTCATATGGAGTAAAATACAAAGACTGGTTTATATCAAATATTCTAAAGTTGCAAGTCATTATACTGAACATGTATGAATTTCCTCCCTCTGATTATGACTTGAGGGTTAGGTACATTTGAACATATTCTGTGAGGACTTTGGCAAACTTGTTTGCTTCGTAACATTCATACACAGTCTTCCAGAGTTCCTTGAGGCCTCTGTGATACATTGTCCCAAGGTTTTTTGCTAACATTTTACACAGAATTTTATTCCGTTGTTATAAAGCTACATCCATTGAGTATTCTGGAGTTGAATGAAATAACAGAGTACTTAAAAAATGCGCAGTGTGAGAAGCAATGAACATCTGTTTTATGGACCAATTATGTGATGTGTGGTGAGCTTTGTTCTTGTTGTTGTTCATAGCTGTGTTTTGAAGGATTGGTCAATGAGCCATATCATAAACACTGTTAAAATGGGTTTCTCATGCATGAATAAATCTGAGCTCTTTTCTGTACTCTCAGCAGATTTTCCTTTTATAAAAGATAGACTTGATTTCAAATGTATTTTGTAGCCAGAATGAAGCAACCTCTGTTAAATCATCTTAACAGGCACAAAGTCCGATTTAGTGAAGTCCAGCATTTCCTTACCAGCCAGCTATTCTCTCTTTTCTTTTGTGTGTGACTCTTCCTTGAGACAAGGTGGAGGCTCTATGAACTAGGGTTGGGGTGAGGGAGGAAATGAAGTGTGAATGTATTTCTCAGCAAAAGAAAATGCTTTATGGTTAAGATCGGCAACACATTTATTTGCATTGGACAAAAAAGAAAAAACAGGATTGCAGCTAAAGCATCCATTGGTGACTATTCAGAAGGGATGAAACACTATCCATTTCTAATTTTGTGTGGCTAGTGGGTCAGATTGTCTGCTCAATGACGATTTGCCATTCACATGAATGGTTTCTCCTTCTCTCAGTTTGCCTTTGAAGTATCCTTGTTACAGGGACCAGAGGTAATGGGCCATTTTGCACAATTTATAGGAGCCGAATGAAAGCAACAATTTCTCCTTCAGAAAGCTGCTGAAATGTCACCTGCTGTGAGGACATGTTTGGCAACAACAAGGTCATGTATCTGGCCACTTAAACAGTTTGATCAAAACCAGAGAGCTCCAGTGTTTCCAAGTGCTACAATTGCATAGCAGACATTGTGACTTTGCCCAAATACATGAGAAACTTGTTTTTAGATGGAACACTATGTATCAGGTGGATACTATTTCATTTTAATAGTTTACTGAATTGAACCAATACATTAACTCTATGATGTATGATCTATTAATTCTATGATGTATGATATATTAATTCTGTGATATATGTCTTCCATAGCCATGTCTTCAAGAGATAAAACAGATTTATCTGTTCGTAGTCTTTAAAGATGAATGGTACGATAGATAAATCACAGATTTTCTGGAACTAGACTCTCTTGAAGTGCTAATCAGCTTTCCATTACTACAACAAAGTATCTGAAATGATCAAGTTAAGAAAAGGAAATGTTGGTTTTATGAGTTATGGTTTCACAGTTCGTGTTCAGTTGCCCTGGTGCTTTTGGTCCAGAGAAAAGGCAGAGCAACCTGGTTAGGTTAAAGTAACCTCATGGGGGTCATTCCAAACCCAAACAATGGCACTTGATACCTTCTCTCTGTCACTGATGAGCTGTTTTACTTCCAGAAGTTTGCTCATATAATTTTCCTTACATATAATGTAGGAGAGACTACCTCAAAGGTTGGTTTGCAAGAATTAAATAATAAGCTTCAGTAAAAGTGACTGGTGTACTTTCTACAACTTCTCTTTTAATGTAAGTTACTATTATTATGATTCAATTCTAACATTCTGTTCAACCCTGTTTTTCTCTGATTTAGAAAAAATTATGATAGTTACATAGTCTATTCCAGGATATTTACTGATTACATGGTTTGTGTTTGTACTGCCTCCATAAGTGCCTTTGAAGATAGAAAAACAGATTGCTAGCTCTTGGATGACTGTGGTGATGATTGACTTTGGGATCTTTTTGAACAGTAGAATAAAAATAGCAAATTTTAAGACATTTTTAAATTTTCTTTTGAGAGAATCAATTGAATAATAAAGTAAACATTTATGCTGAAGACATGAGGCACAAATATGGATTGTGTGGTTCTTTGGTGCTCTCTAAAGCTTGTTGAACTTTAGTGTCCCACCTCTGTCATTTAGGCTAAAGTGAAGAGAGAATCTGAGTGGCAAGTCTGCCTGATACACAGTAAATATCTGTTAAATAATCAGCTTTTCAGTTAACAACAGTTTCATATGTGCCTTATCATCCATGACTTCCATTGTTTTTACTATGTTGGGCTGCCTACAGGTAAGCTATGGAGTTCTGTCCTGCGCATATGCAGTATTAGCAATGTCCCTACTCACTTAGCTTTCTAGCCTCTTCCCTCCAGTTATGATGACAAAAAATGTCTCCAGAAATTGCTAAACGTCACAAATGTCAAAATCACCTCCTTTAAGCACAACTGATCCAGTTTTATCCTCAGATCTTTTTTTTTTTAAATTATGGAGGAGGAGGCCAGTTTTCAGTTAACAGCTGATTATTGAAATAGGCTTTACTACGTCTTCTGGCTGGTAACGGCTAGGGCAGTTCATGAACCCGGAATACCTTGTGTCTTTAAACTTGGTCTTTATCTGACTTATCTAACTGTATATAACATTGAAGTCACTGTAATATGATTGAAATGGACAGTTTATACAGTGCCACAGTGTGTACGATTCACCTGGGGTATAGTGGTAGCCACAGAGCAGCTCTTCCGCTGTCCCAGTATTCTGGACCACAGTGGTTGCTTTAGTGGCATACTAAATGGCCATCTTCACAGCTTCTGGAGATCAGTAATTTTCCAAATGGAATATACTCTTTACTTAAATTACATGGCAACAAAGAATCCATCTTATTCAGAGAGGCAGAGTAACTTTATATAGTTTGCTTGCCTATGGACAGGAGTTCTAGATGTGGAAAGGCATTTTGATTTTGTTTATATTTGTGATAGTCTAATTGAATTTCCTTTCCTTTAAACAAAATATTCAAATTTTTTCCTAGGGGGAAAGGGTCTAGAGTCTGGCTTAAATCATTTGTGGAGACTAGCCTGTGAAATACAATTGGTGTTGCTTGCGGGTGGTTTTACAGACATGAGAGATCTAAATTTTACATAACTGTGAAAATAAATTAGGACCTTCTCCAGATGATGCTCCCTGAACTATAAATCTCCTGTGCAGTTTCAAATTCTGTCTAAACAACTTGGCATTAAAATTCATTCAATAAGATGCACTGGGCTAGAGTAGGGGTAAGGAATGATGGCAATTAATAGGGAAAGGCCAGAGAGAAAGAGATAAAATGGAAGTAGCAGAAAGGAATGGGGAAGCCACAGAGCGTAATAGGACACAGAAAAAAAAATTAGCACCTGAGAGCGATTTATAGGGCTGATTTAGTAAAAGAGAGAGAGAGAGAGACATGAGAACCTTTGATTTGACATCAGATTTCTTAATATGCATAGTGTGCCTGAGGATATGCAAGACAGATATCAGCCAAGAAAGTGGACTTGGACAAGAAAGAGTTGGAGGTTTAATGTCATTCAAAAAGCACTGTTAATGGCATCAGTAAAAGAGTCACTGGTTGTATCAAGACCACCATCAAAGGGTGTGAAGCAAAGATGGGATTCAAAGCATGAAATCCAGACTTTTCCATCACCGGAATCTCAGAACAGAGTAGGAGTTCTCATATTTTAGCCTGAACTGAACCAGGAGAACTTTCTATCCAGATGCTAGACTTGGCCATAGAGTTTCTAATTCAGTAAGAGCACAAGTGTTTTCTTTTGTGATGAGTTTATGTGGGATGATAAATCTACTAGACTAGAAGCCATACTGTGAACCGCACACATTTAGCTTGCATTGAGATCTATGTGAAACCTACATTCTGGTTGCAGAAAATGAGTGAAGACTACCTACTAGCAAGGTGTTTTTTTTGCATGAGGAATTCTTTAGAAGAGTATGTATGCCCTGATCCACTCTGGGCTACTTTGTTGGGAACATAGGTTAGCATAGTATACAGAGAGAATTAGTGGTGCATGCTAGTGTCCTCATGGATATTTTATATTTTTGAAAATTGTGGGTGTAAGAGTGTGAAAGTGTATGTGAGTGTGTGCATTTGTGAGTATCAGTTTGTGTATGTGAGTATGTATGTGTGGGGCAGAGGTCCTGTGCTATTTGGATGGACTCTCTCTGGCTGGGTTTTCCTTTGTTCTCTCTCTCTTTTTTTTTTTTGGCAAGAAAGATGGAAAAGATTTGCTGCTTAACAAATTCAGAAATTACACTGTCAGAGATCACTGATAAACCATTTCACACATTTTGAGAATATTAACTATTAAGAATATGTCAGGATTTATCCTCAGAAAGTAATTTAGAAATAAAAACACTGTAGTTTACCAGTAGAGCTAAATTTAGAGAGTGAATGCTATGGTTTGAATGTGGAATACCCCCTACAGACTCATGTGTTTGAACACTTTGTCCACAGCTACAGGTACTTTCTTGAGAGATAACAGAACCTTTTGAATATGGAAACTAGTAGGCAGACACAGGCCATTAGAGTGATGTCTTGAATTATGCTTGCTTACACTTGTAGGTGAGCTTTCTGCTTCTTGGTTGCCCATCATCATGTGATCAGCCAGCTCAAGCTCCTATCAGTATGGACTGACCCTACAGTCATGTGTTCCTTGCTGGTCTAGTTTCATTTCTGTTGTTGCAATTCAAAACCCTTGTGGGAGGCCAGATCCCACCTTTTACAGGGTTCCTAAGAGGACAGAGAAGAATAAGGAATTTGTAGACAGAAAGATAACAGAGATGAGACAGACAGAAACACAGGATAGTTTCGGGAGGATCTGGGTCAATACCCAATGGCTCCTTCTGTCTCTTTAAAAGAGCTTTTTATAACAATGTCAAGGGGCAGAGGAAAAGATCTCCCCTTGCTAGATTGAAGCATACTGCACAGTCAGGTACAGACACTTCCAAACACCTGGTAACCATGCACGTGGTCAAGGCATCCTCTTATGCAGCCCTGATGGGTAAAGCAAACTCACATCTCACTAGGATCCCCTGACCAAAAGCTGTTCAGGGGAGAAAATGGTTTATTTGAGTTAGGTTAAACAGTCCATTGCTGAGGGTAGTCAAGTCAGGAACTTAATACAAGAACTTGGAATCAGGCCATCTTGCTACTTTACACAGCATTGCATATCTAAATATTATATATATACATATATATGTATGTATGTGTATATATATATATATATATATTTATATTAGAACTACTTACCTAGGGAATGGTGCCACCCACAGTAGACCCTCAGATATCAATTAATAATCAATAAAGTACCCCACAGACATGCTCACAAGGCAATCTGATCTAGGCCATTTCACAATTGAGATTCACTTCCTAGATGATTCTAGGTTTCATCAAGTTGACAGTTTAAGCTAACCAGAACACCTGCCATAAAAAACTGAAATCCCCTGAAGCTGTGAGTCAAACAAAATCTCTGTTAATGTGAGTAGCAGTCCAGTCATCCTTGCTCCACATCTCACA
>CABHPR010141346.1:14354-19354 GCA_902168415.1 Peromyscus melanophrys
TCTTTCTTTCTTTCTTTCTTTCTTTCTTTCTTTCTTTCTTTCTTTCTTTCTTTCTATCAATCGTCTATCTATCTACCTACCTACCTATTATCTATACATCATCTGTCTGTCTGTCTGTCTATCTCTATCGCCATTTATCTCATTTCTTTTTCTTGAGATAGGGTATCATGGTGTACTCCACCTTCTCTTTAACTTACAATCATCTTATCTCTGATCTTGATTCTTAACAATGATTTGTAGTATAGCTGCAAATAAATTCTACAACAGTGTTTAAATAAATATGGTCATGGCATGGAATCTGATGCTTCTCATGAATCACAAAGCTTAGTGCTACTTTGAGAAAAAGAAATTAGACCAATATTTCTTATGGGCAAATAAAAGTGTTTAAATATACTTTGCATGTGTTTCCTGATGGAGTATGTGTAGGTTAACTACGAAATCTGTCACCTAGTTGGTAGGCCAAATGGGAGGATAATATGCTACCTAGCCTGCACAGTAGAAGAACTATATTAACCCCCTCCCCCAAAGTCATTATTCTAATTTCTCATTTCATTTGAGTCTCCAGCTATCCTGAGTTCTGTCAACTGACTTCGAAATGTCTTTTTTCCCCATCTCCTTTCCTTGTTTTCTCAGGATATCTCTCAAGCATGAAACAGGCCCCCATGCCAGATAACAGTCTTGTCTGACCCTGATCCATCCTCACACTCCCTCCCTCACACACAAACACAAAGTTGCAGGCTGTCTTTACAAGGAAGTCTTTAAGTCTTCATGGCTTTCTCTTGATCCTTCACTATGTGTTCACAACAAAGTTCACAGATTTTCTGTTGAGTCATAGCTACTGTAGTGAACATTTAGAGGAAAATAGTAAAGCACAGGAATTAAAGAAAGAAGGGGTTTCTTTCCAAGGTCTGCCCCCACAGTGGCTCCAGATGATCCCCTGATCAGCAAATGCTGAAGCTTGTGTATGAACCCTTCAGTGGCAAAAGAAAACAAGCCGCCCTTATTAGAAATTCTGCAGCTAGAGATGTAACATCATAGCTAAATTCAGTCGGAGACAGGTTGAGCAACAAAAACCAGGAGCCAAGGCAGTCTAGTCGGCTCTGAAATTTGATTCAGGCACCAGATTATGAATAGATTTAACTAGTTCACCAAATGAAAATGTAGATTTTGGCAATGACTGAATTTTTTTTTCTGCGGGGGCGGGAATATTCTATATGTGAAGTCTCAGTATGCACAGAGGGATATGAAAAAGAGCTTTTCATATTATATAACTACTCAATGTAGGTTAAAGGAAAACAATTAACTCCATAAATGCCAAAAAAATCAACCTTTTTATTAACTTGAATAACAATCTCTCTGATTTATATTGTTCTGGGATACAGGCTATCTTTTGTGATGTAAAAGAGTACAGCACTAACCAGCAATCAATAGCCAAATACTGACACATGTGACCGTATTAATTGGGACTCATCCAGTCTGCTTTCTTTACATGGTAGCAGGGATATGACAAGAGGCACAAACCAGCTCATTGTCAATGAGCACTTAGAAACCAAGTTTCAAGTGCCCTGAGATTTCTCAGATTCCCTTTCCTTTCCAGGTGAAGGTGATGTGCCTCAGACACAATGCACTCCATTTTCCTTCAGTTTCCTGAACAATGACACTCAGATCATTATTATTCCAGGTTTCATGACAATGAGCAAAGATTAAAACAATTACAACAATAGCAGTTCATCCTGATACCTCAATTTTCTAACCCATTTCTCGGTCCTAGTCTTACATTGTTTCCCTTCAACATAAGTTCAAAGCTGTCCTTTAAATATACTGTCTTAGTATCAAAAAGCTAGCAACATTGAAAACATTTGCCAATACCGTTTAATGTGTCCAAACCAAGTGCAATAAAACACAATTGGTTTGTAAAAGTATTACCAGGAACGTTGTCAGTAACTCTTGGAGATTCATTTGCATTTCTAGTATTTCTTGCTTGAAAGATAGGTATTAAGGTAAATTTGTTTCTGATTGTATTTGAGTGTGCGTGTGTATGTATGCACATGTATATGCATGTGTGTTTGTCTATGTGTGCTCGTGTGTCTCTAAATTGGAAGCCTGCTGATCATTTCAGCAGAAGAATGTACCCTTTGAGTCATGAGAAAGGTAGACCCTCAGGCCCTGTGTTCTTAAAGTCATTGTACTAAATGATAGATCATGGTTTAATGGCAAATTCTGGCTTTATCATTGTATGGTTCTTTGACTTTTATCACCTTTGTTTCTACTTCTTTCTAAGACTTGAGCTTCTCTCCAAAACATTAGGGTACTGACTTTAATCGAATGATGTTTCACACCTTGTTAGAACTAGTATAGAGTCTCTAATGTAAGATATAAATCAGTAGGTATAAGCCAGCCATAGTGTATAATGGAAAATAGTGTCCACTCAAAATGAACTGACCATTTGAAAACAAGCAAATGGATAAGGAAAACTTTAAGTTCAAAAGAGTCAAGCTTGCCAAAAGAGTAGAGAAAGGAAAGTGGGTATCTTGGACCATGTTTATAAAATACAAATCAAGAAAGCTGACATGTCAATCTATCAGGTTCTCCTTTAGGATGAGATGTTTTTGATCCAATAGAATTAAAACACAACTAGCATTCATTTTGAAATAAAAACTTGGATCTCTCTCTCTCTCTCTCTCTCTCTCTCTCTATATATATATATATATATATATATATATATATATATATATATATATATACACACACACACACACTCACATCCAATATAACATTCTAGATGTACAATGTGTTGTAATGGGCTGATAACACTTTAAAATCTTCATAGTAAACAAGATTTTACCAGTGCTGTGGTAAGTTGAAATAGGTTTATATATTTAATAATCCGTCCCCAGTTGATGGAACTGCTTAGGGAGGATTAGGAGATGTGGCCTTCTTGGAGCACGAGTATCACTGGTGATGGGCTTTGAGGCTTCAAAAGCCTAAGTCATTCCCGGTTATTTTTTTAGCCCCTGCTTGTGGAACGGATGAAAGCTCTTGGCTACTGCTCAGCTAACAATGGTTACGGCTCCAGCACCATGCCTGCCCGCCTCCTGCCATGTGACTGACCATCATGATCATGACTCTAACCCTCTGAAACTGTAAGCAAGCTATAAATTATTTCTTCTATAAATTGTCCTGGTATCTTATTACAATAGAAAAGTAGCTAAAACAATTATTAACCATGATTCAGTGCTGTGAATGAGAGGAATCTACAGTGGTACCAATGCCAAGCTGAGCTGAATTAAGGCAGCAGGGATCACTTGGCACTGGAAAGTTGTATCCTTTATTTAGTTTCACTAACTATTCTCATAGGAAAGACATCACCAGCACGGAGACGCAGTGTTGGGCCAAAGTGATGGAGTAGTCAGATGGCCACGGTAAACTTTTTCCTGGTGTTTGTTCAATTGCTCATTTCACTTAAATCTGAAGTTCTTTTAGATTCCTGTTGATAGTATCAGGTGCTGCCAGGAAATGCTCTCTGTCTAGAAACCCGGCAACATTCTGCAAACACCTAATTTCTCCTAAAGTTAGGATTTAATAAAGCACATAGAAATCTCACCACTTTCCAAGCCAAACATTTCTATTACAGCTTTAGACTTTCTTGGTTAAAGAAGGTAATCATGCAAAATGTTTCCTTACAAAATTCTTGGAGTCGGAGAGATGGCTCAGTGGTTAAGAGCACTGGCTGCTCTTGCAGAGGACCTGAGTTTGATTTCCAGCACCAACATGGCAGCTTACAACCATTTGAGTGTCTAAGACAGAAAAATCCTTGGAAACTCGTGGACCAACCAGCCTGGTGCACACACTGTTGAACAATAAGCTTTATCTAAAATAAGGTGGTTATTAAGGATAGACACCTGAGACTGTCCATTTTTCTCCATCTGTGCAGTGGCACATGCATGCCAGCAGTCACACATGAACACTCTGCCCACCTACATGTACACACACATCACACACACAGTGTATGTTTCTTCTCTTATCCTCCAATTCTGACACTGGAAGGCAATCTGGGGTGTGGAATGGACTCACTACACCTAATTTAACTAATACCAACATCTGATTCAACACTACAACTGATCTGAGATGTCCCCTAATAGTGTTTTCATGTGCCTGAAAATTTGCCTCCTAAGTTTTTCTGCTATTGAATTGGCTCCTTTATAGAAATAAATGAACTCTATAGAATGGAGGCTTTGAAAGACAATGATTTATTCTTTAACAACTTAATACATATATGCAATGTGTTTTGATCATACCCTTTATTTCCCTCTTCTAACTTAAACTGTTCCCTGAAAAATGTCCCCCTTCAGCCTTTACATCCTCCCTGTGTTTTTAAACACCTCACTGAGTCCGATTAGTCCTGCCAGCATGCACATAGCTATAAGGCCATTCCATGAAGCATGCCGACCAGTGGCCATACCTCCAAAGAAAAACGACTCTCTTCTCTTGCCGTGATCAACTGCCAAAAGTTTCTCAGCTAGGGAAGAAACCTTATGAATCTCTCTCCAATCCGTGTTGGAAATTTGACTGGCTTGATCATGTGAAATTCTTGGGCAGTTATTCACACCTATTGTTAGTTAGCTCATGAGAACAGCCATGCCATATCCCGAAGGCAGACGTCACAGTACTTTTCCCATCCTTCAGCTCTGATATTCTTTCTACCTCCACTTCCACAGAGTTATCTGAGCCTTGGGGTTGGAAGTTTCTATAAGCATCTCATATATGACTGAGGACTCACAGTCATTTATTCTCAGTACTTTGAACAGTCATGAGTCTCTTCATTGACCACTGCCCACTACAAAAAGAAAATTCTAACCAAAGTTGGGAATCTAACCAAAGATCTATAGGTATAAATACAGTAACATTTAGAAGGTAGTTTAACAACATGGCTGTCTATCAAATTAACAACAACATTATGTACCCCTTAGGGTCTAAGATCTCCTGAGCCATGGGTTTTT
>CABHPR010141346.1:24354-49607 GCA_902168415.1 Peromyscus melanophrys
CTGTTCACCACACAGCTCCCACCCACGTGCGGTAGAATTATGCGCGAGGTAATCCAGCGAGGGATTCTTTATGCGGAATGTTTACCAGTGACCTGTCATCTCTTAAACAGTAGCCGAGGTGCACTTCTCTTGATTGGCTCACTCGTTATGTTATTAGAGAAATTCTTAACTTCTTCCATGGGGAGCTATTTTTCTGTCTTCGCTCTTTTCCTAGGGTCTGTTCCCAGATCCCAGACTACCAGGAACTTGCCAAAACGCTGAAAGCCTGTCTGTAGTATGGCATTCCCACACGGCTACCTGCCAGTTCTCCTCTGCACTCCTTGAGCATCTAAGTTTTACACAGGACAAAAGACAATTAGATACTCACCACTCATTTTCCTTATGGAGGACTGCCCATCAAATACTAAAAACAAACCATGTGACTAGAAAACTAAAAAAAAATAAAAAATAAATAAAACAAAAACCATTATAACTTGGTGGACATCTTGTCTTCAAATCAACAGAACACATTTGTACTTACCACAGAGAGGGAAATACCATTGATAGGATGGTGTTTTCTTTTAAAAATTAAGTCTTCTATATATGATTGCTACTAGGTAACACAGAGATTTATCCAGTAAATTAATTTTAAAGAAGAATTTTCATTAAATTAAGTCTTAATTGAGGACATATTATATTGGTGTTGTCCCAAATGAATTGGAGCCAAACATTTCTTAAGATGTATAGTTTCTGGGTCTGGAGAGATAGATCAGCGGTTAAGAGCTCTTAATGCCTTTACAGCAGACCCAAGTTTGTTTCCTAGAAAGCTCATAACTACCTTAACTCCAGCTCCACTCCAAACACCCACTCCTGGCCTCCATGAGCACTTCATTCACCCCCTCACACACACACACACACACACACACACACACACACACACACACACACCCTAAATAAAAGTAAACTAAAGAAGCTACGTCTATAGAGTCTCACAAATAAGTCTGCGTGAACATGAGCTGAAGAAGGAGAGCAGCAACAGACAGGTTAAAGTGCAAAGTGGACAAAGAAAAGTCTACAAGGCCTCAACCCTGCACAAAGAGCTATAGGAAACTAAAGTGTGGTGGTATTGTGTTCCCCAAAATATTGTGTACCTTAATAAACTTATCTGGGGTCAGAGACGGAACAGCCACAATATGAAACAGAGGTTAGGCAGTGGTAGCATACGCCTTTAATCCTAGCATTCCAGAGGCAGAAATCCCTCTGGATCTCTGTGAGTTCAAGGCCACTTTGGAAATGGCCAGGCATGGTGACCCACGCCTTTAATCCCAGAAAGCGAGCCTTAATCCCAGGGAGTGGTGGTAGAAAGCAGAAAGGTATATAAGGCATAAGGACCAGAAACTAGAGGCCTTTGGCCTGGAGAAGCATGTGGCTGGTTAAGCTTTCAGGCTTCTAGCAGCAGTTCAGCTGAGACCCATTCTGGATGAGGACTCAGAGGCCTCCAGTCTGAGGAAACAAGACCAGCTGAGGATCCGGCTAGGTGAGATAGCTGTGGCTTATTCTGTCTCTCTGACCTTCCAGTGTTCACCCCAATACCTGGCCCGGGTTTGTTTTATTGATAAGAACTTTTAAGACTCATGCTACACTAAAGATCGCTGACAGTCAGAGAAATAGTCTTCTCCAGGGAAGAGCAGTCCAATTAGTTGTCCAATACCAGATGGTCAACCATGTGCATACAAGTGACATTATACAGACTGAGCAGGTTGTATTGATGTATTTAGGAACACACACACACACACACACACACACACACACACACACACACATATAAATGCTTATGTAAATGTATAAACAACAATTATTGAAAAAAGATGAATTTAGAAGAGCAAGAAAGTATATATGGGAGGGTTTGGAGGGAAGAAGGGGAAGGGAGAAATGGTATAATTATGTTACAATCTCAAAAAAATTAACAATGAGGTATTATTTCAGAACCAAATGCAAACATTAGTTCCTTAATGCAGGTTATATAAACCACCTTATTTTAACTGAATGATTTTGCTTGAAATTCTCTCTCTCTCTCTCTGTCTCTCTCTCTCTGTCTCTGTCTCTCTCTGTGTGTCTCTCTGTGTCTCTCTCTCTGTCTCTCTCTGTGTGTCTCTGTGTGTCTCTCTGTCTCTGTCTCTGTCTCTGTCTCTGTCTCTGTCTCTCTCTCTCTCTCTCTCTCTCTCACACACACACACACACACACACACACACACAGGGGATCACTCCCAGGGACTTCCATAAGCAGCCCTGAGGCTTTTAAAATAGATGGTTGACATATAAAACCACAGTAGTTTGTGACAATATTTCACTTTGCATCTGTCTAAGGTTCTACCTACAGTCTTCAAAACCAAAGTATCTCTGTTATGAACTAAAGAGAGTTATTCAGGAATGCCATGCTTCCCTTGTTTACCCTCCTAACTTCTACTTTCCCTATTTTATGACATAGAGTACATACCAGATAATTTAATAATAATTATAAAATAGAGAAAATAATTACTTTTAGGTATATTTTAGAAGCTGCAATTAGCATCTTATCTGGGAATTTGAGTTTTATTATTATTTAATTTACTGTGAAAACATGTAATACAGTACGTTTATATAATTTGTTTAAGCAAACGACTCTTAAGAAAATAAATAGAATAGTTACTTTTGTCTGGAACCAGACAAGTACATCCTCGGGGCACTTTGCTGTGCATTTCCTTTTCTTCATCTGGGGCCCTAAGAAGCAGACTCCAATATCATTCCAGCACTCCTCTTTCAAAACGAATCATGCATCGAAGTTACAGGAATTTTCCCCCATTTTAACATATGGAGAAAAACTAGTAAGAAATCTCTCTGTCGTGACACTGCTGATGTAACTGGAAAGAAAGAAGCTAAGAGACTGCAGAGGGATTTTCCTGCTGCTGTGTGGTCCTGCAGATGCACCTAGGGTTTGCACTGCTAGGACAGTCCTCTGTTACCGAAGTATGCCTCCAGCCTTCCAAGACCCCACAAAGGAAAATGCTGCTGAGTATAGTTTTCTGTCTTGGATTCTTGTTTAGCAAAATGGAATTATCTTTTTGAAAGAGTACAATTTGGGTAAAATTTACTTTGCTTTGTTTATGTACTTATTTTAACTTTATTAGATATGATTGTAACATGCAAACTAGTAATATTGTTAAATGAAATATATACACTATAATAAATGGGATTTGTTTTTTAAAGGTTTATTTTTATTTATGTGTGTGTATGTTTGAGAGTATACAGCATGTGTGTGTGTGTGTGTGTGTGTGTGTGTGTGTGTGTGTGTGTGAGAGAGAGAGAGAGAGAGAGAGAGAGAGAGAGAGAGAGAGAGAGCTTTTTAAGACCATAAGGAGGCAATACATGTCTGGAACTGGAATAATAGGTGAGTGTGAGCTGCCTGGAATGAAATGAGTGCTGGAAAACAAACTTGGGCTCCCTAGAAAAGCAGCAAGCCATGTGCTCTTACCTGCTGAACCATACCCCCAGCCCTTAGGGCGCTTTTAAAATTATTCTTTATCTTCAACCAGTGTTAAGCTTCCATTCTGGCTGAATCACTGTGGAATTCCTGTTTGCTCTTTCAGCCTTATGGGCCTCTGAGGAAGTTGGTCAATGGTACAAAAAGACCTACTAAAATGTGTTGTGGAATGTTAGTTTAAATGTGTTACATTTGTTTATTCTGTGGAATATTCATTTAATGATGCAGAGATGTGTTGCATTCTTTCATGTTGCATTTGTTTAACTCTGTGAAGCTTTGTTACTTTACCTGTCTAAAACACCTGATTGGTCTAATAAAGAGCTGAATGGCCAATAGCCAGGCAGGAGATAGAAATAGGTGAGGCTGCCTGGCAGAGAGAATAATAGGAAAGAAGAAGGAGAAGAGGAAGGAGCAAGAAAAGGAGGAGAGGAAGACACCAAGGGCCAGCTACCTAGCCACACATACAGACACCTATCGAGTAAAGAGAGAGAGTTATATAGAATAAAGATAAAAGCCCAGAGGCACAAGGTAGACAGGACAATTTAAGTTAAAAAAAATTGTCTAGAAACAAGCCAAGCTAATGCTGGGCATTTATAAGTAAGAATAAGTCTCCATGTATTTATTTGAGAGCTGAATGGTGAGCCTCCCAAAGAGGAAAGGGAAAAAATCCACAAAAAAATGTATTTAAAAGGAGTTCTAAAGGAGCTTTTCAGTTCATAGCTCTCAGTAAACTAGAGCAAATAAATAAAGCTATGATCCTTCTCAGTTTCAAATAAGAAGTTGTAAGGCAAAAAAAAAAAAAAACTCAAAAAAAATAGTTTATGAGAATGATGGTGGTGCTCACCTTCAACCCTAGCATTCCAGAGGCAGAGACAAGAAGATCTCTGTGAGTTCTAGGTCAGCCTAGTCTACAGAGTGAGTTCCAGAACAGGCAGGGCAATGCAGGAAACTCTGTCTCCAAAAACCAAAGGAAAAAAAGTTTGTAAATTGAGGGTAGAAAAAGCTCAGCAGTTAAAAGCACTTGCTGCTCTTGCATAGGATCCAGATTCAGTTCCCAGTACCCACATGGTGGTTCCCACTCACCTGCAGCTCCATTTCCAAGAGGTCCAACACCCCTTCAGGCTTCTCTGGGCACTAGACATGAACACAGAATAGATACACACATGCAAACACTCACCCATATATATGAATTAAAAATAAATAAACCTGAAAAAATATTTTAAAAACATCTGTGTTTCACAATGACAAGCAAAGATGAGACTATCAATTTGAGAGCCGTGGGTGTCATAGGAGGGGGCTGAAAGTATTAGAGGGAGGGAATATGGAGGATGGGGTAGGGAAAGAAGGGTGATGACATAACTATATTTTAATTAAAAATTTAAAAATTAATAAAGGGTTTTACAACAGTTGTGGTTTTATTTCTCAACTATAGATCTAGAGAATAGTTAAGGAATGATCCTAAACATCAAGCAAGCTCCCACTTGACTGTTTTTCTAAGGTAACTGCAATTTAAATATAAGAGACTTCCTTAATAAACTGAATGGATTGTACTTCAATTTCCAAAAAGCCAATATTCTAACATGTTTTATGCATTTAAATTTTTTATTACATTATTGTTACAGTCTACATATAATTTCTCATATCAAACATACAAAAGCATATAAACTTCTACTTCTCCCATATCTGTCAAATTAAAATAAATGAATCAATGTGATAAAATACTTAATTCCAAAAAAGATATTAGTCATAGTCCATCATAAGAACATATTATTTTATAAATAATGTTTTACTTTAATTTCTACTATTCATTTTATATTCAATTAAGTAATATTCACGATAAGCCTAGTATTTTTCCTATGGGGTATACGTAAAGTCACAGTGTTTAAGTTTCTTCTTGAGATGACAAAAAATAAATACATAAGGGAACATTTTAATTTTGGCAGAGAAATTCTGCAGATTACCTCAAATAAATACATAAGATTTTCTCAGCTTCAGTTGGTAAAATTCCGAAGCTCTAAAGTGTACTCATTGATTGTAAAAATGTTTCCATGGATGATCTGTTTATTAGACTGTTTTCCTGAGGTTTTTTCTCCATCTACATTTTACAAAGACTTTTGACAAGAGAAACCACATTCTATATTTTCTACACAGGAGAGAAGAATTCTCAGACTTGACTTCCTCATGCACCTGGTAAAATGAAATGGAAATAGATGAAAGTGTTGGTGATGTTCTATTTGTCAAATTTTAGCCGTTTTCCTTCTCCCTGCTTTTCTTCCCCGTTTCTCCTTAACACTTCCCCCTCCTCCTTTTGAATCTAGTGCCTTCCAACTTTCAAATGTAACATTTTAAAAAACAATTATGAAAACATATTTTACTGAATACACATGCCCATGTTAGTGTGGCATTGTAATTTGTTACATATTCTCCACAATTGGTTCTGTTTACAAATAATGCAGGAACACAAAGCTTCAATGTAAAGATGATCGTAACAACGTTTGAATGTACATACACACATCATACAAGTTCAGAAGCACAGATCCACTAACTTATACTCCAAACTCAATTAGGGTTTTTTTGTTATTCTAATGAGTTCTTTCTTAAGTTTCTTTGATGCCTGGTGATGGGTGAGAGCACCTAAGTGCCTTTTCCATAAGCCTCACATGTACAGGCCTTCTCAACAAATCTCTTGATGTAAAGTCAGATGATTTATGACAGTCAGCTTTCCTCTGTTTATTCTGTTGTTCCGTCAAGTTTCTTGGTTTTCTAACACCTGTCATGCTTCAGGGTCAGCGAGATGGTTCACCTAGTAAAGGTGCTTGCCAGGCAAGCCCGGCAATCTGAGTTTGGACCACAGAGCCCTTGTAAAAGTGGAAGAATGGAACCAAATCCACAAAGCTGTCCCCTGACTTCCAAATAAGCATTATAGATTATGTGTGCAGGCACACACACATCACTCACACATGGAAATAAAATAGAAAATTTCAAATCTCTATAGACAATTTTTATGCTTTCACACCATTGTGGTTTCAGATAACACATAAAAGCATTTTTTTTATCTTTTTTGATATAAAATCTTTCTTGGCTGATTAAGCTGGTCTTCAGCCCATGAGTCTCAGTGACCCTAAGCGTCTAACACAAATGGGATGCCATTAAAAACATGTGTTACTGTAATGGGCTAAATTATTTTCTGTACATGGTGACATGCCTGAATGACATTTCTAGTGTTGAAGGGGGGACCTGAATTATGTTTCCAAGATTTTCAATGTTTATTAGAGAAATATTATTTTCAAAAATGTTCCTCAACTCAAATGGCAGACCAGAGCACATGAATTCTGTCGTATCCAGACTCTGCTACAGAATAAATGATTTATCACAACAGAAATCAATGACTAGTTTTTGTCCCAAACATTGTCAATAAGATAATTTAACCTCCAAGAGATAGACTAAGGAATAAAGGGAATGTTCTTCTTAAGGCCCTACTTCTCAAAGGCTGGACACCAAGTGGAACTAATTGTCAGCATTAGGAAACTCTAAACTCATTCCATGAAGCTTTAGTTAGAAGCAGACTTTGGCCAAAACTGACTCTAGCAAACTCCCCTCCTCCCTCCTTTTCCCTCCCCTGGTTCAGTTGTTTCCCCTCCATCTATTGTACAACATCCAAGATTTCACATGGAAACACCCCACGGCGTGTTTTTCACTGCAGGTTAAAATCAACTTTAATTCTGTTATTTTTCCCTCTAAGATGTCGCCCATCCCATTAAAATGATTAGACTTTTCTTTGCAATAGTTACCTGAGGTAAGAATCGAATTGGCAGACCTGGCCCTGAGAAGGGAGGCCAAGGGCAGGAGAGATGCCAGGGATCTGAGGTGGAGTGAGCTGTCATTGCAGGGGCTCAATTTCACACAGTGATTTAAGATGCTATGCATGCAGGTCTGATGATAAAGCAACGGGTTGTTATGCTTTGGAAAACAGAACTGCATTTCCTCAATAAGAGAAAGGAACCTGTGTTCAGGATCACATTTATGCACAGCAACCGTATATCGAATGACAGATGTTAACAATGGCTCCTGCTAGGTAGATATGAAATGCTTGGTTTAGCTGACTTCGAAGTGTTGTGTTGCCTTTTGTTCACGACTGGAAGCTCCGGTGCTGCCAATATGAGTTACAAAACCATCCATTTAATGGTATAAATGAAATTATGCTCTACAAACTGGGTTTTCAGTGTGGTAATATGAGGCATACAATAGTGCTTATGTGAAGAACATTGGAAAAGATTTAAATGGCAGCTTCCCGTGTTTCCTTAGCAAAACAAAATGGCCCTTTACAACCAATAGCATACTATGACTGAAATAGCACAGTGATAAAAAAAAAAAAGAATATTTTTAACCAGACTGGAGAAAATTTCTATCCTGTAAAAATAATTTTTTAAGAAAAACTTTATGCAATTATGGTGAGGATTAAAACTATCACACACACCACATACACACACACACACACACACACACACACACATACACACACACAAATACACACACACACACAAATACACACACACACACACACACACACACACACACACACACACACAGTTTACCAACAATTAAGGGGAAAAAAAAGCCATGAAATTGAAAAATAACAACATGGGGAGGAGTGTACATGGGAGGGTTTGCAAGGAGGAAAGAGAAGAGGGAAATGATCTCAAAAAAAAAATCTATTTTTAAAAATCAAAATAGGGACCAAACTGAACAGAAACCATTTCTTTTTAATTGTATTATACACTTTTAAAATGTAATTACTTTATGTCCATGAGTGTTTTGTCTGCATGCATGGCTGTGTCACATGTGAATTCTATCCCCCCAGGAGTCAGCAAAGAACATTGACTGCCCTGGATCTGGAGTTACAGACAGTTGTGAGCTGCCATGTAGGTGCTGGGAATTGAACCTGAGTTCTTTGAAAGGGCAGCCAGTATTCTAAATCCCTAAGCCCTCTCTCCATTCCTTCTCTTTACTTTTGCAGTCTTTGTAAAACTCTGTATCAGTCCATGATTGAGATTATCCTCATAGGTCTGTCTTTGCAGTGGCAATCCCCCGTACCTCACAGCTGAAGTTCTCAGGTTTCCTGTAAGTAAAATAATGTGTCTTCCCCCTGGAGCATCCTTCTTGGATTTAGAGTGAGAGTTGACTTCAGGGCTCTGATGTAAGTATTATTTATATTATTTGTTTTCTCACTGTAAAGATAATAATTGGATTTTAACTTTCATTTGTTGGACTAAAACATATGCTGTCTATCAACTTGAAATTACAATGGTCTCTTGATTGAGTAAAGGTAGAAAAGAACTCAATAGGTAGCCCTACCCATTCTGTGATTTTAAGAAGACAAGTACACCCATCCCCACCCCAGAACAAATTGCTTCTATGGCCTCATTGTCGCCATCTCAAGGAATGGATGTTCTTTACATCAACACAATTCTTCAATTAGTTCTTTGTTGTCCAAAGCCTCCCAGAAGCACTGTTTTTAAGAGAGGCATTCCTGTTGGTGTTAAAGTGCATCCTTTGGTCCACACTGCCACGTTTTCCTTGTTGTAAATTGATACGCGTGTGTGCATGCGTGTGTGTGTGTGTGCGTGTGTGTGTGTGTGTGTGTGTGTGTGCGCGTGTGTGTGTGTGCTCTCAGGTGCACATGCACATTTTTGTTTTGATTTGTGGGTATATCTGGGGCAGTTCATTTACTTTCATTTCTTGTCTAACATAAAAATCTTTTGGTTATACCTATAAAATCCTGATCCTAGTTATTGTCATTATATCACTAGAAACTGATTTAAGCCCATGAACCTTATTTGTTTTCTAATCAACGAGGCTGGAACATTTTGGTGAACAGTGTACAAATTCATACATATGCCTATGGAGGCTAGAAGTCAGTGTGGAGTGTGTTTTTCAATTATTCTCTACATTTATACAAGCTAGACTGTATGGTAAGATGGATGACGGAAATTACTGGCGCATGCGATTGCACTCGACTGCTTATGTGTTCAGTGAGGGACGAACTATACTCTGCTTACATGAGAAGCACTTTACTGACACCCATCTCCTCAGCCTTGAATTAAATTTTAAGTGTACTGAAAATGATGTCTTGAATGCAACATTTCCCAAGTTGATTTGGTTGGCTTCAAACCTGACTTGAACTCTCTTTTTCTATTTATTTGGTATCCCCAGACCTCCCAGGAGAGCTCTGAGCAGACAGTAAGATAAAATGTGTATGTGAAATCTGACAAACAGAACTTGGTCATATCCATGACTTTTTACACCAGAAATTCTGGGCTAAGCCTGTAGACTTCCTTAATTTTCACAGCGCTCTGGATAGCCAGTATTTGGGGCTTCTTGGAAATGTGTATTTGGAGAAGTCTTCACCCAAAGGCAAGAAACTGAGGTGAGAGATTGCTGGTTTTGGCACTGAGCAGTGTTTGCCTCAGCAGCTTAAAGAACAAGCTCTCTTACAGGGTCTTTTGTTGACACAGGATCATTGTATGCCTCTGATAGTACAATCACATGCCCACTGTCCATTCTCTGCAGAATGCTTTACACAACGAGTGTCTTACAGTGAGGTATAACTTGTTAGCAAAGTCATGGGTGGCCTTCACTACCACATGAGCCTCAAAAGCATTGTGCCAAGTGAGAAGAGCCAAGTAAGAGTGGATGTCTATTTTATCTTTTAAGAATATCCTATTTAGCAACATACCCAATTTTTAAAAATTAGATTGTTTGTTTCCTTGATGACTAGTTTATTTGAGTTCTAGATGCTAACCTTCTGTGAGATAAAGATTTTGTGCATTTCTGTGGGTTGCTTCTTTACTTAAATGACTGTGTTCTTGGCTGTACAGAAACCTTTTTGTTTCATGAGGTCTCATTTATTAATTGTTGATCTTAAATGAAAACAACCTAGATGTCTATCAATTGATGAATCAATAATGAAAATGTGTACTTTTATTCAATAGAATATTATTCGGTTGTTTAAAAAAAGCAAAATTATGAAATCCAAAAATAATTTGATGGATCTGGAAACAATCATTCTGAGTGAGATAACCCAGGCCCAGAAAGATTAATGCCGCATGTTTTCTCTCATCTGTGGAGATCAGCTCTGAATCGTTCATGATCAAATGTCACTCAGATATGCATGTTTCATTTGGAATATACATAGTTATCGAGGAATTAATAAAGAGCCATGGTGGAGGGAATTCTTTCAGGAGATGACAGAACGAATATGATGATATAAAGAGTTAAAAGTAAATAATGAAATAGGAAATGTTAAATTGGGCAGTAGTTTTCAACCTGTGTTCACGGGGGTCGCATATCAGATATTTACATTACATATCATAACAGTAGCAAAATTACATTCATGAAGTAGAAATGAAAATAGTTTTTATGGTTGAGGGTCACCACAACATGAGGAACTGTATGAAAGGGTCACAGCATTAGGAAGGTTGAGAACCACTGGCATAGGGGATGAGATGGGAAAGCATGGACAAGGAAGTAAGAAAGGAATAGATAACTAATTCTAAAGACCTTTTAAAAAGCTATATGGAAGCCTGCTATAACAGCATCCTAACACACACACACATGCCTGAGTTTAAATGCAGTTATCCAGTTAAGGGGTGATAATATCTTTGTTATATACCACAGGTTAAGGAATAAAAAGGTCAGAACCAGGAATAATTTTTCTTTTTTAGTATTGTTGGTCAGTAGGGCCCCATAGACCCCAAACATTGTAGGCTATTGCCAATGTTTTTAGTTATCCCCCAGAACTTGAAGGTGTGGCACTATTGCTGAAGACACCATATATTTGAATTAAGGAACATGGAAAAATCAAGATGGTAATGACCTGGAACGTTCATCACTACTGGGTAGCCTTCACAGTGCTGGAATCTGCTACACACAACTAATGAAGGAGATGAGTAATCATCAATATTGCCCAGTTGTGAACTCGTAGAGCTACGTTGATGACTAGCTTGGCAAGATATGCCCACTGGTGCAATAGTGGTATGAACATCAAGGGAGTAACCAGCCACTTTATGATTGGATTTAAGGCCTGGTCCACAAGATAAAACCCACATCTGGCACTCTTATTGAGACCAAGAACCTGTGGCCAGACAGATCACACAGGCGTTAGGGAAGAATCTACTACTATTATTCTGATAAATGGCCACAGTGCTAAACTGACTCCCAATGACTTGTCATTAGACCCATAGATTAGTGAATCTCTTAACCCTCACCAGTGAAGTTTCTTTATTCAATAGATGGTGATTAGCACAGGGACCAATGACTCGTCAACTTGCAGTGAAGAAGTGACTATGGAATGCTCAACCCTAAAAAGGATATCCATGTCACCCACCTCTCCCCAGCACTTATGGGTCATTGTGGGTAAGGGAGCAGCAAGATTGAAAGAGCCAGAAATAATGAATGACAACAAAGAAATCATGTTTTCCAGACACAGCAGGGCAATTGCACATATGAGCTTACAGCAGTTTTGATAGCATGCACAAGACCTGCACTAGCTCAAGCCAGACAAAAATCCCAGAATAGAGAAAGGGGATGGGTTTGAATTCCCACCTTAGGCTTTGGGCCTGTTAACAACTGATTGCGGCTGGGAGGGATGAAAGTCACTTTTCCTTAGGGGCATGGTCTATAGTAAGTGAATCATGCTCCAGTAGAAGGTGACACATCCAAGAGAATTTGGGTAGCACAAGTTGGACTAGGTGGGCTGATGGGTTAAAAATAACAAAAAAAAAGAAAGAAAACAGACAGAAAGGAAGGAAGGAAGGAAAGAAGGAAAGAAGGAAGGAAGGAAGGAAGGAAGGAAGAAGGAAGGAAGGAAGGAAGGAAGGAAGGAAGGAAGGAAGGAAGGAAGGAAGGAAGGAAGGAAGGAAGGCAAAGAAGAAGACATAAAGATGGGTGGGAAATGGAGGTGGGGAGGAGTGAATATGACCAAAATACATTGTAAGAAAGTCTCAAAGAATTAACAAAAAATGCAAAAAGTAAGTATAATCTCTGTAAAATGAATATCTAACATTGGTTGTCTTTTTCCAAAACAATTGCAATGAAAGACAATTTTCCTTCCTCACGTTGTCTTTGATACCTTTGTAGTAACAAATTCAGGAGAACTTGCAGGAAAGTGATCCTGAGGACAACTCACCCAACCACAAAACTCTCAACAAGTGATAGAACTGTGGAAAATACATTGACAAAGCTCCAAGCCCTGGGGACCTCAATGTAAATTATCTTCATTCTTTTTTATACTTAGCCATCTGTCTAAAATGTTGACCCAACAAAAACCACCAGGGGAAAAGCATGCAGAGCTATTTATTCATTTGTGTTTGCAGTGCCCTCTCTATACCATCAGATGTTTTACAGATTAAGAGGGGACAGGAAAGTTCTGTGGGAGAGAAAATAAAACGAAGGCCAAGTTTTCTTTCTGTCATTGGCCCTTCCCTGGTTTTCTTTTTCTTTTCTAGCCCCTTATTGCGACTTTGACAAATGACAATACAAAAGGAGAATTTATGTCGGGTCTTGGCGATTAGCACATTATCACAAGCAAAACAGAGCCCTCAGCCTCCGCCACTGGGGAGCCATTGAAGGAGGCTTTGAACGTGATGCATGGGTCAAGACCCATTTCTGCAGAAGTGAGGTTACTGTTACACTGGCTCAAGTCAACGTGGAAATCCTTGGAGATTCAGGTGAAGACACTGAGCACTGGATGAGGAACATTTAGCTGGAGAGGTCATTCTGGAAAGGAAGGAGGAACCACTCTTCTCCCTGAAGACCGCTGTGTTGAATGATTTAAGGCTACCTGTAGGAAATACCTTCTATTTTATTGCTTTCTAGTCTCCCTTCTTCTTAAGATTAAAAGGGGAAAAAAAGAGAAAAAAAGCATAGCACAGACCCTCCTTCCCTTCATCTCCTGCCACTACTCACCAGGAAATTTTCAGAGAAACTTGGTCCTACCACTTCTCCACAATAACTGGAGTTTCTGTAAATGATGCTCTGAGGTTAGGCCATCATGGACAGAGGAGATGACTTTCCAGGAAGTAACAAAAACTTTGATTGCATTCACAATTCTTTTTAAATACTTGGCAAATATTGTTTATAGCTCTGGGATTGAATATCTGAGAACATTATTCATGAAGCAATTTCAGGGAAAAATCAATACAATATTTTGGCTGATAATACAATTAGAACCTACTCTCTCTCTCTCTCTCTCTCTCTCTCTATATATATATATATATATATATATATATATATATATATATATATAATTTTATGTGAATGCATGTTTGTCTTCAGGTATATGTATTACACTATATGCATTCAGTGCCCATGGAGGCCTTAGAAACCTTAGCACTTGATCAATGGCCATGTGATCAGATTAAAGGCATGGGCTACCACCACCTGACTTCTATTCCTGGCTCTCCGCTAATGACCTCTGATCTCCAGGCAAACTTTATTTATTAACATACAAATAAAATCACATTTCAGCACAATTAAAATATCACCACACCTTGGTATCTTCAAAATGATTAGCTGAGACTGGAAATATTCACACTACTGGACCAGAGCTCACACTAGGGATGACTGACATGTTAGATCATATTACTGTTTCCTATGAGAGATGTCTTAAGTTCCAAAGGATGCTTAGCATCAATCCTTGGCCTCTTGCCATTAGTCATCCATGACATCTCCACAGAGGTGATAACTACAAGTGTCTTCAGATATTGTTCAGCATCACCTGGTTGGGAATGGAGTCAGATGAGAAGCAAAACTGAGTTTGGGTGAGACATACAGATGTGGACAGAAGGTTCATATACTCTGCCCTCCAGTTAGAGCATCCACAGTCATGTATTTTAACCATTCTAGACAGTACAAAAAGAGGATACCCAGTGGCATGTGTAACATTTACTTGGATGTAATTAGTTTGTTGTGTCTCACAGTCCTCATCATATAAGCTTCTCTTTGCATGGATGAAGAGATAAATAATGGCTCAGAGTGTCAAGTATAAGAGACTGGAATCCTCAGCCCTGAATAGGACATTTATATTCCCACTCTTGGGGCTCGGGAATCATTGCAGAAAAGTGAGCAGAAAGATTGTAAGAACCAAAAGTTGAAGAGAAATATCACAAAACACCATTTTCTGGAAATGACTGGCCTGTTGCATGTAAGAACTCATATTAGCTGTGGCTTCATGCATAAGACTTGCATAAAACCATGCATATTTCTCTCAGCCCAAATTCATGTGGCTTCTGAGCTTTGAGAGTTACAATACTACCTCTGAGGGTGTGGCATTCTCTCTTCATAATTACCTCTCCTGAAACCATCTCCATGCATTTTCTGAGGTTTTCACTCACAATGCAGAGAGAGCCCTCAGTACATGCAACCTCAAAAAAAGTCATTTGATATTGGATATTCAAATGGTGTAATTTTAAGGATGAATCATTAGCAAACATTCCAGTGTCACTTGATGGTGGTGAGTCTGGGATGACACAGTTTCAAGCAGGCATTATTAAGAAGGTTGACTTTTGTAACACGTTTATAAATTATAAAGAAATTTCAAAGAATTATGGGCTACCTGCTGGTCCTTTTAGAATCTGAAGAGACTATGTTCATGATGATTTCCGGACAGATTCTATCTTTCTGACTTGTGTTTTCTAGGCCTGTCCATAACACTCTGGTTCTCCTACATTCTCCTGCTTCTACATATTACAGCTCTCCTGAAAACTTTCATCTATTCTTACATTTCCCCGTGTGTTTAGGTTAAAGCGGTAATGTCTACTGGTGTGATTTTGTAGAGGGCTCATTTTCTGGAGACATTTCTTCAGTCTTATTCACATGAGAGTTTCTATCATCAAATAGGTAGTAACCAAATATATTGCCCCGAACCTTGAAATTCACAAAGAATTATCCAGATAAAATTTTCAACAGAGTGAAGACTTAGAAACACAATCAGCTTTAAAGAGGAACCAAGATTCTGTCTTATAATTTCTGTGATAATTGACATTTTTATATTGATTTAAGATGTATAGTTGGTATTAGTTTTCCAGAGGTAGCTAATGCATCATACCATTTCTGGCTTCTTCCTCAAGTCTAAACATGCTGAGAACAGATTTAGACACACAGAATAGATTAAGTTCCAGGTATACTGTTGATAAAGCTAGATTTCACAGCTCAGCCTAAATTGGAGGCCAGCATGCTTTGTGCAGGTTTCCCATAAGTTAGTCTCATGTATGCAGAAGTAGAACTTTTAGAACAAAGTGAAAGTGTCCCCTGCTAAGAGCTTTGGATTCTTAATGCACAGAATAAGGAAAATGATTATGTGTCTTGTGAGCTGAGCATAGAGTCTGTACCCACCATGACCAAGGACTCATCAGCTTACAAATTAGCACAGTTTTCCCTGTCCTCTGGAGATTAAAAATAAAGACTATGTTCTAGATCATGTATAGATAGTATTACTATGAATGACATAGATCTAGCTATGTAGAAGTGGTACATGGTTTAAGGCTACAGACACAGAATAAGAAGGTTTCTTTAGCCCTAGTCTTATAGGTAACAAAAGCAAGTCTGTATATAGAATGGAGAAACCAGTAGAAGTTGATCAAGGTGATGTTAGCTGTGGTTGGACATGAGTCAGATGCCACATGTGTAAGGAGCACACCAGAGGACGTGACTAGGGTGGCAAGGTGTCCTGCAAGAGTGATGGTGATGCTGAAGATGACGCATGATGAAGTCTCAACTAAGGCCACAGAAGAAAGATGGAGAAGAGAAATGTGCTTCTCATTGTGGGGTAGAGACCTCCCCTGTACTCACAGCATCTCTCCTTATATAAATCTTTGTCCCCATTACTCTCCCCTTATTCACTGAAGCTTGTAAAGGAAGCTTTGGTACAAAATTATCAGAGCCCTCCTGTTATCTCATCAGATCCTGGAGATGATACTTAAAGCCAAAAACATGGTCCCAAAAGTAGAAATTTTGTGAAACTTGCAAGGACCACAAGAGATACATTTTTGTGTAGAAAGTAGATTGAATCTATTGCCTTAAGGATGATGTTTAATAGCACTACATGACCAGATGCTTGGTTCATTTATGTCATAAAATTATTACTTTAATTTCAGGAATATAGAAAACAAAGAATAAGCATAGCCTAGACAGTCTCAAAATATTATTTTGGTTATAGATGTCAATTGGTAAAATTTTGATTGATACTGACTTCACAAACTGAGTGACAATTTGTTGATTTTTAATTTTTAATAAGAATAGCTGTAATCTTTACAGATCCATGGCTGGTTGGCCAAAATGGGACACATTATTGACACTTTTTAAAAATCCAGCAATGTGCAATTAAATTGCTGCTATAGAAGAGATATAGCCCTCAGTTTGCTATTATTGACTAATAACGTCTCCTTTGTTATAACTACCTGTTTATATTTATTTGTACTTTGTGGTTGCTTCTGTTTTTTTTTTCCCTTGTGTGCCATTTGAAGAGGCAAAATGTAATGTTTTATATGTGTTTATATTTTATACACAGGTAGAGAGTTAACTATATTGTTTTTGTTAGATTGAAGTAAAACAGTGAATATTTATCTTGATTTTTTTCCTCTATGCTATAAAATATAATGATCATTTACTCTCAGAAACTGTAACTGCATGAAGATTGAATTCTTTTGAGAGATAACTAACTCATCAGTTGTTCCATACTGTGTGGATACAAATTGAAGCAGTGTTTTGAGAGCATGTGTTTGTGGTTGTGTATTGGAAGAACTGATGTGTTAATGTGGCTTGCCGTCCATCTCTCCATGTGGCATGTAAGGGCTGACTTGTTGAAACTTCGTAGGCTTTTATTTACAGAGAAAACACAGATCGTGTGCGGCACAGGGTCCTATCAGTCCACACGTTCAAAGAAATCACATCTGCAAAGAGAGTGCCTAACTCAGAACATTTATGGATAATCTAATCCACAAGGAGATCAAAATTACCTTGCTCCCGTGCATAAAAAAATAAGGAATTTAATTATTTACGAATTATTCATGAAGATTTTGATACTGGCTCAAGGCTAGAGTTGGAAAAGAGACAATCACAGATTGTTGACAATCAGTGTTTTGTTGAAGAAAAAATATGGAATATTTCAGTCACAGGATAACACTCCATATTTCCAGAGTGTTTAAAAAAAAAAGAGGTGTTACTATAGACAAGTGAACCTTGGGTGGAAACAGAAATAAAAACAGACCCTCTGAGAAAGAAATGGGATATGGAATAGTGCTGGAAAGAAATGACTGCCACAACGTGTGTCGTTCAGTTATAATAGGCAGATTATAAGTTACATTTTGTGAGAAACACATGGCCATGTGCTAAACATCCGTATGCCAAAGCTAATAAACCTGAATCCCACTGATGGTCCTTACACAACTGATCTTACTTAGTGGTTGGAAAGGCCCTAGGAAGCCAGTGAAGACATGTAGGCATGGCAGTGAGATATGTACAAACATGCACACACATATCGTAAGTGTACATGGGATGTGAAAGAAAGGAGCATGTCTAGTACTTAACTCCAGATGTGAGTCAATGACTAAATATGAGAAATAAAAAAAGGACAATTGTCTCTGGTCGTTCCATAATTTTTAGACAGGTAAGGGAGAGAATGTCAATTTGACAATAGCTATTCAGGAAGACATCACCGAGGACCTAACATTTCTTCCAATGCATAAATAAAATGGAAGTCATCAAGTGCAAACTTTAAGAAAGGAGTTGCAATAATCAAAAACAGGAAGTATAAAGCTCATAGTCCAGAGAGAGCTTGACAAGTAGAACAAATTTATCATGGCAACAACATAGTTCAAAAGAATAGAATAATGCACAATTAAGAAGAGAATGGGGATAGGATAGCTCAGTGATAAAGTTCTTCTGTTTGCCATCCAAGACCAAAGACTTGGGTTTGACTGACTATTGGAATACATGGAAAAAAGATCAGATTTGGTGGTATACACAAGTAAGCCTAGCCTTAAGGACTGGAGACAGATAGCTCACTGAGGTTCTCTGGATAACCAGCCAAGCCTCCTTGGTGAACTCCAGACCAGTGAGAGAATTTGTCTTGAAAAACAAAATGATAAATTCTGAAGAGTGACACAGAAGTTCACCATCCGAAATACACACAGACACACAGACACAGACACAGACACACACACACACATACACACACACACACACACACACACACACACACACACACACACACACCTCGGGGGTGGGTAGTAGGAAGAGGAGGAAGGACAGATTAAGGGAGCTTTTGCAGACCAAGTTTAGGATTACATCTGAAAACCCATCTAAAGCAGAAAAATTGAGAATTTGAAAGCTGCCTGGGCTGTATAGGGAGATTCTGTTTCAAAATAAAACAACAGCAAAAAATGAACACTGGCTGTTCTAAATCATCCAGTAAGGTACAACAACAGTTGGAGAAGCATCTTGAGATGGAGGGAAGTTACTAGGCTTCCTGGAGTTTATGGGTAGAGCTACCTCTACAGGAGGTGGAAGAGCAGAAGCAAAGGGGAACAGAGTAAGTATGTCTCTTCCATGCTAATGTCTCTCCATCTTCTTGAAGAGCCTGTCTCTGATGTATGGCAGAGTGGGAGCTGCCTACTAATGCTGGGGATAAAGCTTGCTCTCTGTTAGTAAGTGCATAATAAACACAATTACCAACGAGAAAACTTTCTTCCAAACGCTTTGTATGAGTAATCACACATGGCTCTGGGGCCTAGATGATATCACTGCCAACATTTTATATGGAAAGAAAGTAAAGTTAAATAATTGCGTTAAGCACTGTGCTCAAATGTAGCAATGAAAATGAAGTTCTCCTGGGAATATCCAGAGGTAGTTTCTCTAACCCCTCCAGAGTTTAGGCTTGTATAGTTTTTGTTGAAATATGAAAAATGGAAGTTATTAACATCTTCCTCAGAAACAACACACAAGTGGCTTTTGTTTTGTGGTCTTCCTGCTGTTGAAGTGTGTTTCATCCCTGGCTCCTGGTTTATTAATAGTCATCATTTCTTCTATGGTTCCCATGTGTCAGACACTATTCTGGCCATTATATACTTATTAAAATAATGTGATTATTATAAGATCTCTGAGACACATACAAGTATGATTACTGTTTTACAGAGCCGGAAATGGAAAGCAGAGGTTTCTTTATCATATTAGACTTGATCCTAAAGGCAGTTATTCTAATCTCAGAGTTTCTGGAACAATTAATTAGCATATGAAAGTGACGGACTTCAGATCAGTCCAAATTAAAATAATATCAAGATGTTAATATACATTTTAGCATAGATGAATGCAAAAAGTGGCTGACTAAACCAAGTGTGACAAGGATGAGGCAAAATGAAAACTCTTAGGTTCCCTTCTGCTCGCTTTCTCCACAGCCCCTCCAGGTAGCTCTTTCCATACACTATCTACCAAGCGCATTAACCATTCATATGTGTTTGTGTGGGGGACTATGCCGAGGAAAACAGGCAACCTACCAGTGGCCACACCCAGAAAGAAAAAGGACTCACCACCCCGCAGCAGCCAACAACTGCCAATAGTTGGGCAGCTGTGGTTGGGGCAGGGAGAGCCTCTCCCACTTGCATGCTGGGGTTTTTAACTTGCATGACCTTGTTCAGGTAACCACAGTCGCTGTGAGTTCAAGAGTGATAACATGTCACAGCACTCCTCCCCATCCTTTGGCTCTCACATTTTGTCCTGGGCCTTATGGAAAGATGTGGAGGGAAGTGCTAATATAGATGTTCCATCTACAGCTGAACAGTCAGGGATTCTCTCACAGCTACAAGTAAAGTAACTAATACCTTCAACTTTCTCATGACCTTGTTTCCAGCTGACGCCTTCTCTCCATTTTCCTGCTCTAACTGAGGTATTCTGATGAGACAGGAATGCTTTCTATCATTTGGGCATGAAGTCTTCAGAAATGTAAATTCCTTTCCTGAGACTCTTTCCCCAAACTTTACTTGGGTATCTATTATTTTCATATCTGATTTCTGTTTAGATATCATATTCTCCTTTAAATATTTTCTGACACATGATCTCAGTGGCCCATAAAATTATGCAGATATTATGTGCTAGCATTTATTAATCTATGTTTCATTTGCCATTATAGTTCTCTGGCTCTGCTTTCTTCTCCCATACTTTTATATTTCTTGAAAACAAACAATGCGATAACCTCATGCAATTTATTTGCCCATCATCATACTTCTGAAAGGCAGTTTTGCACAGCCTAATTCATGGCTGTGGCTTGGGGAATAAACATTTCTTGAGTAAATAAATTAACCACTTTTCATTTTATAGAATATGAAATGAATAAGTCTTCTCCCCAGTTTAAAAAAATGGATTTCATAGGGCTTGTGAGACAGCTCAGTGTTTTACAGCACTCATTGCTCCTTCACAGGACACATGTTCATTTCTCAGAAACTACCTTCAATCTCCTGTAACTTCAGTGTCAGTGAATCTGATGCCCCCTGCTGGCCTCTTAGAACACTTGCACACATATGGCATAGACTCACACAGGCACATGCACACATAATTAAAAATAGAATAAATCTTAAAAATAACAGCACTCACATAAGTATATAAATAAATACATAAAATGATACAAAATAATAAAAGATTACTAGATGCATGGAAACTGATAAGGCGGACTTAAGCCATAGTATCATATAGTATTCTTGTTGTAACCAAATATCTGATAAGTAATTTGAGGAAGTAGGGATTTATTTTTATTTACAGTTCCAAGAAGTACAGTCTATCATGGCAGGGAAGGAATGACCATAGAAGAGGAGGCTCATTCACCTCCAGAGTCTGGAAGTAGAAAATAAACAGGAAGTCATGCCCACCACCCAGTGATCAACTTCCTCCATCTAGGGCCCACCTTGTAAAGTTTTCACAAGTTTGTAAAATAGCATTGTCACCTGGGGACCAAGTGTTCAAACTGGACATGAGCTCATGGGGAAATGTTTTCATTCCAACCACATCAAGTATTGTAGGTAGGTTTTCCAGACAGAGCTTTTCTAAAGACAATTGAACAGAAATCGACATCCTAAGAAAGACTCAGTTACGTGATGAGTCTAGAGAAAACGACATTACAGGAAGATGGCACTGAAGAGGATACACCCTGAGGAGAAGTGGAAGTTCGTTTCTTTGTCAGCTTGACACAAGCTAAAGTCATCTGTGACAAAGAAAGTTCAATTAGGAAAATGTCTCTGTCAGACTGGCCTGTAGGAGAATCTGTGGGGCGTTTTCTTGATTAATGATTGATATGACAGTGCTCAGCCTTCTGTGGGTGATGTCACCCTTGGGCAGGCGGTTCTTGGAGGTTTAAGAACAGCATTAGCAATATGAGCCCGAAGAGCAAGCCAGTAAATAGTATTTTCCCATGATTCTGCTTCAGTTCCTGCCTCTAGGATTCTGCCTTGAGTTCCTGCCCTGACTTCCCTTCATAACAGATTGTAAACTATAAGATTAAATAAACCCTTTCCTCCCCAAGTAGCTTTTGGTCCTGATGTTTATCATAGCAATATAAATCAAATGGGAACAGAAGTGAACACACTTCTTCTTCTTGGAATTTTCAGGGGGAAAAAAAAAAGAAAGAAATACAAGGAAAAAAATGCCTCATTGGAAGAGGAAGAGATGAGAGAGATGCCAGGTCCCTGGTCTTGTAAACATGAACAAAACTTAAAAAGAATAATTAGGAATATGAATTTCATGCCCTTCAAAATTTGTAGCACTGAATTTTTTCTCTGAATGTCCTTTACAAAACAGAGCCCCTTTTCATATCATATTCTGCTCCTGTGTTCATTCATATGTTCTTCATAAATGTAGTGCTCATCATAATGTTCATTGACCCTCTATCCATGGCCTTCTTCCTGTCTTCCCCACTGTGCACTGTGCTGTACAGGTCGGTTTTTTAGGATTTTAAATTCTGTCTTCACAGCCTGGAAGAGGGCTGATCCTAGCAATGATGGCCTCCTCAAGATCTCCTGGAAAGGGACAGCATGTCTCATTCATATGCAATGAGAGCTATGATTGCCATGGTGAAAATAAACAGAAAAGGAAATGGAGAGACTCGTTCCTTGATCATGTTTCCATGATCAAGTTGGAGGTCCCAGTGAGTTTTCTCTGGATTGATGGCAGCATACCCAGCAGGAGGCACCTGGATGCAGAATGCTCTTGGGGACAGTAGCTGCAGGGATTGCAGATGGGTTGGCTATACTGGGTAGGAGAAAGTGAGTGACACAGGTGGCTTTTTATGTTTTTGATTCAATGATGAGGATCACAATTAGACAGGTAATAAAGAGAAAAATGAATACTGTCAAAATTATCCATTCTTTAAGACTAGCAAATAAATATATTTAGATCATTAAAACAAAACTACCACCAAAAAGGAAATAATGTCAATTGGTTCTGATTTTTTTTTTTTACTTTTACATTCTCCTTTACCTAAAATTGTAATGTTGGATCACAATATCACACAAAAAGTAGGTGTCTTTGCTAGTATGGGTCACCAATATTCCATCTTAGGAGTTTGAGTGATGACATCTAGATTTTATTTCCATGAAGTCATTGTGTGTATTTCTGTCTTCTCCAACATTGTCTTTAAAGGACATTGGCTGTTGTATTCAATTCCCTGTTTGAAAATAGAGTAGGAAGCACAATTTGGGAAGAATCCTGCCTGTCTTCCATGTGAATGTGAGTAGGAAATCCCTCTGTTATGGTGCTG
The DNA here is from genome assembly GCA_902168415.1 of Peromyscus melanophrys. Classification (NCBI taxonomy): domain Eukaryota; kingdom Metazoa; phylum Chordata; class Mammalia; order Rodentia; family Cricetidae; genus Peromyscus; species Peromyscus melanophrys. The sequence goes on from CABHPR010141346.1 coordinate 47,652, forward strand.
AAGAGGCAGTCACACGAGGCAAATGCATTTGTGCCTCATTTCTAGAGGCAGTGGATAGGACTCTGCACTAAAATGAGGGGTTGGACTTGGCTCTGTCCAGCTGAACCTCCTCTAAACATGTTCAGATCACGTTGGTCTTCCTGATATCAGGAATCTCTCTACTGATGAGATTCACAACTATATAAGCGCATTTTAGAAACTCTCTTAAAGAAGTAGATAGAGCCGGGCGGTGGTGGTGCACGCAGTGGTGGTGCACACCTTTAATCCCAGCACTCGGGAGGCAGAGCCAGGCAGATCTCTGTGAGTTCAAGGCCAGCCTGGGCTACCAAGTGAGTTCCAGGACAGGCACAAAGCTACACAGAGAAACCCTGTCTCGAAAAACCAAAAAACCAAAAAAAACCAAAAAAACAAAAAAAAGTAGATAGAGACGGAGACTCAGAAAGAGGAGCCTACCCAGAAGCCTTTTTGCAAGTAATGTTATCCAACCATCCTGAGTCTGTAGATCCTAGGTTGATGCTCGAGAAGATCCTAAGGAAGGTTCAGTGACTCTGGAATCCTGGAAGCCACGGACAGACATCAAAACACATTTAATAATGTACAGCACTCCTTACCCTCCTTTGTATTCACTTTTGGTAAACAAAGAAAATCTATTATTTAAAACTGAATGTAGAGAAGCTGGAGAGATGGGGTAGTAATTAAGAGTACTGGCCATCTTCCAGAGGATTCAGATTCAATTCCAAGCACCCGCCTTGCTGCTCACAGTCATTTGTAACTCAAGTTTCATGGGGATTCGATGCCTTCTTCTGATCTCAGTTCATACCAGGTACATATGTGGTGAACAGACATGCATGCAGACAAAAACATCCATACACATAAAATAAAATTATATAATGAATAACAGATGAAGGTAGATTGTGAAGTGGCCCAGATTTGGGAAGATGGAAATTGCATTTGTCTCTTGTATGTGAATCGTAATCTTCAATGTTTGCACGTGTGTGAATAAGGGGAGGTGAGACCAGATATGGGAAAATACATAGGAGACCACAAGGAGAAAATAAGAAGTGCCAAGAAAGGGGAGGCACAGGTAACGTTATCTTGGTGGGGGTGAGAGAATAAGATAGTATCTTGGCAGGGTATGACAAAGAAAAGAAGAGAAATAATAACAATTTTTTTCTGAAAATGCCTAAAATTACTGTAGTAACTGTAGCATGAATCTTAAGAGTCTTATTATTAAAATCAAACCTGGGGCCAGTTATTGGGGTGAATGCTGGAAAATCAGAGAAGCAGAACAAGCCACAGCTTCCTCACCTTGCCCATTCCTCAGCTGATCCTGTTTCCTCAGACTGGATGCCTCTCAGCTGAACTGTGCTGCTCAAAACCTAAAAGCTTAACCAGACTCTAGTTCCTCGTCCTCACCCTTAAATACCTTTCTGCTTCCTGCCATCACTTCCTGGGATTAAAGGCTCACTTTCTGGGATTAAAGGCATAAATTACCATGCCTGGCTGTTTCCAGTGTGGCTTTAAACTCACAGAGATCCGGATGGATCTCTGCCTCCCAAGTGATAGGATTAAAGGCGTGTGTGCCACCATTTTCTGGCCTCTGTATCTAGTGGCTGTTCTGTTCTCTGACCCCAGATAAGTTTATTAGGGTGCACAATATTTTGGGGAACACAATATCACCACAAGCAACAAAATGAATAAAATTGTAGGGAAAAAGTACTTTTCTATGAGATTCAATTTTAAAAGACACTATTATCTTATCCACACTTTAAAAATATTTTTTGAAAAATTTAGACATGATCACTATATTTATATCATTTTCACCCCAGCCCTCCCTGCTCCAACACTTTCAGTGCCCCATTCCTCTCCGAACTCTCTTCTGCACGACCTCCTCTTTAATCATTGTCATAACACACACACACACACACACACACACACACACACACACACACACAC
>CABHPR010141347.1:7848-29839 GCA_902168415.1 Peromyscus melanophrys
CACACACACACACACACACACACACACACACACACACACACACACACCTGAGTTCGTTTAGTGTTGCTTTTATATATATGCTTTTAGGGCAGACCTCTTGGCATTATATAACCGACCAGGGCCTCACCCCTGGTGAAGACTGGTTCTGCTTCTCTCAGCAGTCATCAGTGGCCTGCAGCTCTTCATCTAAATGTGAGGCCGTGTGAGAGTTCGCTCATTCACGTTGGCATGTCTCTGGTGTTGTTACTGTTCAGGTCTTGTTTAGACAGCCGTATGGTTGACATTTCCTGGGTGCAACTTCCCTGTCACATCAGACTTCCTGGGCTTCTGTGCCCTCTTCTGAGATGTTTCTTGAGCCTTGGGTGTAGGGGATGCCAATCATAAATTTTAAGTATACTCTCAGGTGAATCTGTCAAGTGGATATTCCATGAAATTAATATCTCTGTTAAAAGAAGTAATGTTTTCCCTGGATGAGAAAGTACACACCTATATCTTAGGGAACAGAGTCAGGAGAATGACATGCTTAAGGACAGATGGGCCACATGTCTACACACTGTCTGAAAAAGAAAAAAATAAAAAACTCAAATTTTTTTTATCAATCTATACTTTTTCTTTTTTAAGTGATAAACTAACTTGAACTCTTTATTAGAGGCTCAATTTGAAGTCTTCAGCAACATACAAGTTTCAATATTTTTGACAAATATTCTGATGTCACACTTTAAGACCCTCCCTCCCTCCCTTTCTTTAACATTCTTAATTAAAATACAACTGCATCACTTTCCTCTTCCCTTTGCTCCCTCCAGCCCTTCCGGGATCTCATCTCTCCAACTCCTCCCAGGTCCCACCCCTCAAATAATGGCCTCTTTTCCTTTGAAAAAAATTATATATGTTTATATAATTCTTTTGAATATATGTCAATAGATAGATATGGATACATAAACACCAGCTGCTGGGTCATTGTTGTCATTTGTGTACGTTGTTTCATGGCTGGCCACTCTGTATTGGGTAACCAGTAAGGAGGCTCCTCCTTGGGAGAGGCTGACTCTCCTCTCTCAGCGATCATTAGTTGCCTGCAGTTCTTTGTGTAGGGGTGAGACCCCTTGAAAATCTCTTCCTTCTGTGTTAGCATATATATTGATGTTAGGATTGTTCAGATCTTACTTCTGCAGCCATCATAGGAAAGACTATTTCACAGCAGATTCTTGGTACTCTGTCTTTTGGAATCTCTGCCCCCTCTTCTGTGATCTCTTCTCTGATCTATAGATGCAGGAGCTATGATGTAGATGTACCCCACGGGGATGGCTCCCCGAGATCCACCAGTCTTTGCATTGTGTGCAGTTGTGGTTTTCTGTGATGATCTCCGTTTGTCACAGTATTTGTCTCAGGAACAAAGAGGGTTCGGGGGCCCTGGTCTGGAACTGGCAAAGGTGGGCCTCAAAGCACCCCCACTTTTTCCAAGTCCACTCTCTGCTCAGTTCCTGCTCCCAGGCGGCTAGTATTCTGACAGTTGACTTAACAAATCAGTCATGCTTATTCTAGACTTTCCGTTAAGTGGAATCTTACGATTTCCACTCTCCTGTGGCTGACTTCTTCCACTCACCAAAAGACGTTTTTAAATGAGTTCCTTGAGAGTTTCATGCAACTGTATTTGACCATATTCACTCCTCCACCTGCTATTCTTCCCTGATTCATCCCCCATTCCCTGCATATGCAACTTTGTGCCCTTAAACAATTCTTACTAATTCTTCAAGGCCAGTTTGTGCTGCCCAAATATCTTTGAACGTGGAGTCTTCCACTGGAGTGTGGTGTACTTACCGTTTTGGAGAAAACTGACTCTTCCTCTCCCAGCAGCTAATAATTGCCATCAGCTCCACAGCTTGGGGTGGGATTGTGTCAGCAAAAGATTTTGGAAGTTGATCCTGTTATATAATGAAGGCATTGATTTTCCACAAATTATTCTTTCATTCGTTATGTTGGTGGTAATTAGTTGGATTTTTATATATATTTTTTGCTATCACTAATAAGTCTTTTATAAAAATATTTGTCATGTCTTTTTTTACATATGCTTTCATCTCTCTCTGGCAGATAACCGCAACTTTGAATAATGAAGTAAACATATGTTTAACTTTATAAGAAACCACTAAGTCTACAGGATGGGAGGAAGTCTTTGCCAGCTGTCCAGATGACAGAGGATTAATATGTAGACTCTACAAAGAGCTCCAAAAGTTAAACACCAAAATTACATCTAGTTAGCAAGTGGGCTAATGGACTGAAAAGTTCTCAAAGGTTAGCACACCCCAGAGATACTCGCACGCCCATATTTATTGCTGTCTTCTTCACAATAGCTAAGATATGGAATGAAGCTAGCTGCCCATTGATATGTGAATGGGTAAAGAAAATGTGCTGTACATACACAATGAATTTGGTTCAGCTGTAAAGAGTTATTCCTTTATTTTAAGGATTTACTTTTATTATTCTTAATTATATGTATATGTGTGTTGGGAGTTGGTGGTATATGCATATGAGGGTAAGTGCCTATGGAGGCCAGAGATGCGGGATCTGCTGCAGCTGAAGATATGGTCTGTTGTGAGCTGGGCTATGTATGTGCTGGAAATAAAACTTAAATCTTCTGCAAGAGCAGTGTGAGCTCTTAAGCACTGAGCCAACTCTCTATCCCCACCCAAACAGCTTCTCCAAGGGTACAGTTGTGCCATTTCATGCTCCCGTTGCCAACACAGCACAGTCTGGTTGCTCCGTGTTTACTCCAGAAATGGGTGTTTTCAGCCCTTTGAGCATGTAAACACAATTTTTCCTTCTATGAATATTTAAAGCTCACCTTGGGATGGTTTTAATTTGGATTTAGATAGTCAGTTTCTTGTAAGAAAATTATATGTAGCAATGTCTTTCACAATAATTGTTAGTTTGTCCTTTCTGGTGTTTATGTTGTGGGTTCTATGTTCTATCTGATATCATTTATCTTCAGCCTGGGGAAATCATTTGATGTTAGTGGTAACAAATCTATCTCTCATTTTTTGCTTATCCAGTATGTATGTTTGTCTCTGTATGTATGTGGTGAGAGCATTTAGAATCTACTCAACAATTTTCAGTCATACGACACAGTATTAAACCCAGCTACCATACTGTATAATAAGTATTATGAGTTCATTCCTTATATTTAACTAGAAAATTTCATGCTGTGATCAACATCTCCTGTTGCCTGAGTCTCAAGCCTCTAGTAATAAGTGACTACTTTAGTCTCTTTCTGTTGGTTTGATTTTTTGAAATTCCATAGACAGCAGATAGTGTGATATGGCGTTCATCTTCTTGCCTCGCTTACTTCCCTTATCATATGTGCATAGGATTATTTGTGTTTGCAGGTGGTGGCTTGCCCTCTTCTGTATAGCTGAATGGCATCCCAGTAGGTAGCCACATCATATTTATCTATCTGTTTATTATTTAACTCCACGTAGTTAAAAGGAGATTTATTTAAAGGCGTAACTCACAAATGAAGGGATAGGTAGATGATGGGTTCTGGAAGAGATGCAGCGCAGTCCGGCGGTGTTCTCTGGAGAACTTTCCTCGGTCTACCTCTCGCGTCCCGGTCCAGGAAACAAGAGAGCGCCGCGCATCCCGATCTCAGGTCTCCAGCCTTCCCTTGGCCCCGCCTTGTAGGCGTGATAGTTACGGAAGCCTCAATGGGTGTTGGAACTTCCAGACCAAAGCTGGAATGGTTACCCACTACAGTTTATCTTTTCATGGAAGCTTGAGTTGAGGGTACATGTTGGCTAGTATGAACAATGTCACAGTGGATGTGGGTGGATTTGAACATGCTTTTTTCATTTCCTTTGGATATACACCCAGAAGTGAGCCAGTGGAACCATAAAGCATTTCAACTTTTTCTTGCCCTAGGGAGTTTTCATACTTTTACTTTTTGCATCTGCTATCAAAAGACTCCTCTTAGGTTTCTTACCTTCCCCTGGCTATCGCACAGATGCTCTGTTGGCCACACTGCCCTTGACCCGGTTCTGTGCCTAGATGCTTGCTTTCTCCTTCCTAAAACAAATTTAATAACAGGTATTGCAGATCTTTGTTACTGACTTCTGCCAGGACTATTCCCGCCTGCCCCAAGTCACCCTCAAAGTAAAGACGTTGTTGAAGCCGTGGACTTGGACTTCTGGTCTCTTCCCAGAAGTAACCCATTCCAGATCACACACATATCCTGTTCCTAGTTCCCAGTGAGAGTTGGCTCACCTTTCACCTTCATTCTCTCCACTACTCCAGATAGGAAATGAGTGAACTAAAAGCACTGAGAACGCCCACTGAATCCAATGGGTAAGCCATGGTGCTTCCTTTCCCTGCATTGTTATAACTGAGAGGGCCACGTAAGATACTCTTCCCTAACTTAAGCAAAACAAAAATAGACCCTGCTAGTTTCGGTAAAGAATCAGTAGCTGGAAATTGCTAACAATATATATTATAACCTAGCACACACCGTGGCCAGAACTGCCCATGATCTGGATAAAGGATAGTAGCTTGACTCCTGAGTGCTCTGTAAGAGCGAGCGTTGTCACAGTTGACTTCTCAGATGGGCCGGTCATATCGTGCTGCTCCATTGGACTAAGAGGGAGACTCAGCAGTTACAGTTTGAATGCAGTGGTGGTGAGGGTGGTAGTGGTGGTAGCAATGGGCAGGGTTGGGTATACTTGTGGATAGTGTAAAAGAGAAACTTCTGCCGGGTGGTGGTGGCACACGCCTTTAATCCCAGCACTTGAGAGGCAGAGGCAGGCGGATCTCTGTGAGTTCCAGGCCAGCCTGGTCTACAGAGCGAGATCCTGGACAGGTACCAAAACTACACAGGGAAACCCTGTCTTGGAAAAAAAAAAAAAGAGAGAGAAACTTCTTCTTTTTTGGGGGGGGCACAGAAAATAGAGGTTTTTAATCAACATGATCACATAGGGAAGAATAGAAAAAGGGGGTTCAGTGACCCCTGGTCTGTTTCTAAGACTGATAGCAACAGAGACATAAATAGCTCGTTTTGAACCTTTGTCTCACAAATTCAAGTCCCTGTTTCAGATTCCAACACTGGACAAGAGATGTGAGAGAAGGTATTTGAGATTTTTCTAAAAAAGGAGACAAAGGAAGGGCTATGGATATGTATAACAGACAGAGACAAAAGAGGTAGTCCTGGTCAAGAGCACAGCTTGACTATCTTCATCTCAGTTTGGTTCCACTAGGAACTCACAGAGGTTGGTGGAGCGCTCTCTTGCCTGGAGCAGTCTGGTCTGGTGATATGCCCAGTCCTGCTTTCGGGGGCCAGTCTTATCATCGAGGGCAATGACCTCATTGGATGGGGATCTGTGCTGGGGCATTCTGCTGCTTGCAGGTAGTTTTGGTCATTTGTCATAAAGATGTTTATCAATCATTTCTGTCATCCCTGGAACCCAAGGTAACTGCAGAGGGAATTCAGGAGGAAGAGGAAGGTTACCATGATGAAACTGGAGCCAGAGCTGTGTTCAAGGGTTTCAGCATCAGATGCAGGTGAGGGAGCCCAGGAAAGGAACTGCCAGTATGACTGCTCTGTGGCACAGTTAAGGGAAAGGTTTTTTTTTTTTTTTTTTTTTTAATTATAGATAGGACAGAGAGAACAGTCAAAGGCATCTGGAGGAGTCCAGAGTAGAGAGAGAAAGAAATAGACAGAACATGACCAGGGCTATCTGCAAGAGAGAGGCTAATACCCAGAGATAGAGAATAGAGGGAACATAGAGAGAATAGAGAGAATTAGAGAATAAGAGAGAATAAGGGGGGTGGGAATAAATAAAAAAAAAGAGAGAATAAGTAGGAGTAAGAGATTAGATAGATAGATGACAGATAGATAGGTAGATAGATAGATAGATAGATAGATAGATAGATAGATAGATGATAGATAGATAGATAGATGATATATGATAGATAGGTGATAGATAGATGACATATAGATGACAGATAGATGATAGATAGATACATAGATACATAGATATGTGATAGATGATAGATAGATGATAGATGACAGATAGATGATAGATGATAGATAGATGATAGATACATAGATACATAGATATGTGATAGATGATAGATAGATGATAGATGACAGATAGATGATAGATGATAGATGATAGATACATAGATACATAGATATGTGATAGATGGTAGATAGATAGATACATGATAGATGAGAGAAAGGAAGACATGAAAAAAGTATTTGGGGTTGACAGGAAGTACTATTAGGAGGGCTTGGCAGTTGTTTTTTTGTTTGCTTGTTTTTTCAGCAATCCCCTAATTTAAGTAAGAGTTGTCTTCTTAGGGGAGTTCACCATTGCAGTATCTGATGACATCTGTCCACAAAAACTCCAAACTTGAGTCCTTAGTTATGCTGGCAGAAAGCAGAACCACTCAAATCCAATATGCCAAAGGCTTATGGAGCCCCTGCTCAGTGTCCCTCTCTACCTTGTGCTCAGGAGTCCTACTGGGTCCCTGGCATGGGGGAAGGAGGTGCTTTCCTCCATGGAGACTCAGGCCCATCACTAGGTGGATGGTAAATCCACCAGCCAGGTAACCCTGCTGGGAGAGAGCTGTGGTTCCCACCTTCCATCCATCTTGTCTCTTACCCCAAGGCAGTGCAGCTCTCTTGTAGCAGTCAGTGCCTTCCACAAACCATGAGGCACTCCCCTTGGCTTTGGAGATGCCTTTGGAGAAGCAGAGCCGACTGACAAATTGACTTTTTAAAGAAAGGTCACTGCTGAGAACCTAGAGGGTAAGAGCATCTGGATTCTCAATCAAAAGCCTACAGAGGCTATTTGTCCCTGTGCTTTTTCCAATCGTGGTCCCAACATCTCTCGCTCATACAATCCCTCCTCTCTCTCACTGATTGGACTCCTGGAGCTCCACCTGGGGCCTGGCCGTGGATCTCTGCATCTGCTTCCCTCAGTCGTTGGGTGAGAGTTCTGTCATGACAGCCAGGGGAGACCTTGCCTTGGAGGAGGTGGGAATGGGGGATGGATTGGGTGGGAGGGCTGGGGGGTGGGAGGAGGGAGGACGGGGGAATCTGTGGCTGATATGTGAAATTAAGTTAATTAAAAAATAAAAATATTAAAAAAAAGCCTACAGAGGTGCAGTGCCAGTATGCAACCTCAGCATCTCCTGGTGACAGAGGGCAGAGGGGCTGTCACAGGGACTCTCGGCAGCTGCTTGTGACTCTGACCATGGATTGGAGAAAATAAAAATTCTTTGTGGTCCTCTGCACATGCATGAGTATGTGTGTGTGTGTGTGTGTGTGTGTGTGTGTGTGTGTGTGTGTGTGTGTGTGGTGTGTGTGTGTGTGTGTGTGTGTGTGTGTATGTGTTATTGATTTTTGGCCAGAGCAAGCCCAAGCAACTTTCTAAGCTGGTCTTGCCCTGGCGTAGACCTTGGGAATGCAGGGTGAGCGCCTCCTCAGAAGCGCTAGCGGACTTCTTATGAAACTGTGGATTAAAGAATGCTGTGAACCACAGTTTCAACCCCATGTGCTCTTTAACCTTGGCAATCCTTCAAGAAGGCAAACAAGGCTGCACCCAGCCACCTGCAGAGTGGAGATGTTCTTGCATGTCCAGCTGAAGAGAAAGTCCCAGACTTCCACACATTCCCTCTGTGATAGTTGGTCAGGAACATCTGTTTGGCTTCCAGTTTGCCAAATGCTTCCACACCCAAGGACAGAGCAAGAACAAGTTGAACAAGTTGGGGGTTCTTCAGGAGCAATTGAGAGAGGACCTCAGAAGGTGCTACATAGCTTGAGGGACCCAGTCACCCCAAAGCTCTGCTTTTCCTAGACACTTCAGTTGAGTTCTTCCTGCCTGGCATAATTAGGCAGGTAAGGTGACAAAGCCATGTGATGTCACTGTCCACCATGGTGTGTTCACTGCCTTTTGCAGCACTCAGCCCCAGAGAGGTCTCCAAAGCCCTGTGCTGAATGATGAGACACAAACTGCTCTCCACATTTACGGAACTGCTCCCCCATCTACCACAGCTTGCAAGTCCAGCAAGTTCCAATTTGGGGGGCACTTAAGATGTTTATGGCTTATTGTTCCTTTTCCTCTTTTCCAAGGAAGCAGTCAAAATAACAGAATTAAGCTAGTGGGAGAACAGATGGAGAATGATCCATAAGAGGAGAGAGACACAGAGACAGAGACAGAGACAGAGAGAATCAAGTGAGGAGTTTAATGAATCTTGATTGGAAAGGGAAGTTTGCTGTATCCTTGGTTGGCGTCACACTCATTTTCTCCTTAAGGCTTTACCTTGAACTTTTGATTCTCGGGCCTCCACCCCACATGATATGCCAGCATACCTAGTTTTATGGAGTGTTGGGCATGAAACCCAGAACTTTCTGCATGGTAAGCAAGCACTCTACCCAATGAGCAACATCACCCACTTAGGAATTTTTTTTCTGCTAAGTCCAAATAGTAGAGGTGAGCTCTCAGAGACAAGGTGGCCCCTGCTTAAGGCTGCAGGCTCTGGAGCTACCATCCTAAGGAAGAATGCCATCCTCTCTGGCTCGATGGCTGTGTGACTGTAGGCATGCTGCTGAGCTCCACCTCCTGGCTTCCTCTTGTGGGAAGTGTGTGGCAAAGATGATATTAGTCTGCATATGCGAAATGCTCAGAAGAGCCTCCAGCACACAGTATACCCCTGTGACTCCTGGCAAGTGTCACTCACCATTTGCTATCCTTCAGCCACCTGTCCCCTCCAGCTGCAGCTCCCAGATAAACATGTTCATATTTGAGCTTTACAACTCATATGGGGGAGGCAGAGAGAGGGAATTATTCCTTTTGCAAATGAGGAATTACCAGTTCAGTATTTTTTTTGGGGGGTGGCCCTTAAGGTCCTTGTTTATTTTTATATTTGTTTCTGTACTGGAAATTAAACTCAGAGCCTTGGGCATGCTAGACAAGCATGTTGCCCCTGAGTTACAGTCTAAGCTCCCCCTCCCCACCCCCATTTTTACTTGTAATTTTAAGACAGGAGCTCTCTAAGTTTCCCAGGCTGGTCTTGAACTCACTGTGTGTAGTTCAGGCAAGCCTTGAACCTTTTTGATCCTTCTGCCTCTGCTTCGTGAGTAGCTGGGATTCTGTACCAGCCTCTGCTAGCAGGCCTGGCTGGTTCTGATTCTTAACTATATTTTCTCTTATATTTCTCCCCTTTACTTTTAGAACTTTCTAGCAGGTAAAAGTGACCACCCCTCCAGTATAAAGCAAATATTTGTGGCTAACTGCTGTATTAATTCTGGAAGAACTTCTCCTCATCCATCATTTCCATCCAGGTTGAGCAGGAGAAGTCCAGCCAGGTGACTGGTGACATCCAGTTCACTCAAATCGTAAATTAGCACCAGACCTTGGCTTAGGAGTGCTTGGTTAAAAATTTCATAGTCTTAGCTGGGCGGTGGTGGCGCACGCCTTTAATCCCAGCACTCGGGAGGCAGAGCCAGGAGGATCTCTGTGAGTTCGAGGCCAGCCTGGGCTACCAAGTGAGTTCCAGGAAAGGCACAAAGCTACACAGAGAAACCCTGTCTCGAAAAAAAAAAATCATAGTCTTAGACCTTGGAATTGAAGTTACGAGGGGCTTTATTACATTATTCATTTAATTATTTATTTATTGCTTTTTGGAGACAGAATCTTGCTATGTGCCCCAGCTCAAACTGAACTTGCCGGCCTCCTGCCTCAGGCTCCCAGTTGCTGAAATTACAGGTGTGTATCACCAGACTTAGCTGAGGGTGATCTGAATAGACACACAAGTTAAATTTCAAAGTGTGGTGTCATTGCCTATAACTTCGCTATCTCTGGCCTCTTTCATTTTATTGTTTTTTTTTTTTTTTTTTTTTTTTTCCTAACTTGCCCCAAGAATAAAATGTCCTCCTCGAGCTGGGCACTGGCTGCAAGGTCTTTTGTTTCCTTGGCATCCATGGTTAGCAGCAGAGTTATGTTGTTTTGTATCCTGCTGGCAGCCATCTAAAGGCTGGGTCCTTGCCACAACCCCAGGAAGTAGAAACATCAGTCACTTCATTTGCTCCACGGGCTGAGACATCCAGGCCTAATTTTAGCACTTGTAGAATGAGGGAATAATTAAAGAGTAGTTTGTTTATTGCTAGGTTAGAGGACTGCATTGCACGAAGGCAATTCAGAGTTTAAAATATTTATTCTATTTGCTTGACTATCAACTGATTTAGTTTGGACCCGAGCAATAGAGAATCAAACACACAGGACATGCTAGTATCATCAGTTTGCCAGAGACGAATAATCTTTATTTCTGAACTGAAGTCTTCTGGTGGTCTTGGAAGAGCCACCATTCTTTAGGATATATTTAGGGATTATTTTTAAAAATGAAGAAGCTGGAAATAGACTCTCTCTGTCTACACCACTTTGTCACAGCAATAGGGCATTAGGACTCTGTGGTCTGTCATTTTCATATCCAGAGACTACTGGCAAGGTATGAGTCTTGGCTTTCATATGCAGCTTGTGGTGTTGGTCTCATTAGGGTAACTCACTTATATACTTAAAAATAAAAATAGATAACTGTACAAATCTTACTGCTATTCAGAAACAAAGGGTAACCATTAAAAAACATCTAATTGGTTTAAATATTTTATTCAATATTTAATAATTATCTTTCAAGGAGAATTCAACTATGATATGGACACTGCCCCTAAGTACAATTCATTCATTCTTTCACAGTTTTAAACACACTGTTAAAGAATTTACATATGACTGGTTGCTTAAGGTATACTTGAGCTTGACCATATCAAGAAAATGGTGAGAAATTTTAGCTATATAACAAGTTACATGAAATTTTCAGTTACATAATAAGTTACATGAATATCTTTTAAGAAATGGGAGTGATTGGGGAACCCATGATTACTGGGCAGATATTGAGTATTGTTAAACCACCATTAAACATTGTTAAAAGCATTATTAATGTTAATGATAAGTCATTATTGTAAATACTCCTTCTGATGTTTATTTTTCCAGTAAGTAATCTAAGATGTTGAGGATGGGGACATTTGGCTCTCTTACTGATAGCTGTGAGACTTCTCCCTTATGTACTATCTGTGGTGATATATTGTATACTCTACTAAAATTCGCCTGGAGAACAGAGAACAGAGCAAGTCACTAGATTACACATAGAGGCCAGGCGGTGGTGGCACACACCTTTAATCCTAGCACTCGGGAGGTGTGATATAGATGTCCCATTTAGAGCTGGACACTCTACAGTCCCCCATTCTCTGCATGTTGGTCAGTTGCGGACCTCTACTTTAACTGTCATTTACTAAAAAAAAAAAAAAAAAAAAAGCTTCTTTGATAAGGATTGAGAGACGCACTAATCTATGGCTATAAGGGTAAGAACTCAGGGATCAGTTTTTACTACTATGTCCATTTAGCAAAATAATAAAATTAAATTCTCTCCTAGAGCCTATGATCAGGACAGCCATGAGTATTTGTCCCAACTAATGGTACCAGGCAGGAATACATCTTGTAGAGCAGGCTTTAAATCCAACAAGAAAGTGGTGGGTTACTGCCATACATTGATGCCAAAATTGCGCCAGTGGACATATCTTTCCAGGCCAGTTTTTATTTTAGCTTGCATAGCTTATTTAGGAAAGACTGTTGTTGCCTGTTCTTTCCTGGTAGCATGCATAGCATCTTCCAGCGTTACAAAAGCTAGCAAATAGGGATGGAGCCTTCAGACCAATACCAGCTTGGTTTCTCCATGTTCTATGACTCAACCATGTGGTGTCTTCAGCAATAGTGTCTTCCGTTCCCATTCTGGAGGGTAACCAAGAGCAGTGGCAATACTTGCAATGTTTGAGAAGCAATTTATGGGGCCACACTGACCAATAACTTGAAAAGATGTGATCCATACCTGGCACTGTTTTTTTTTTTTTTATATTTGATAGCCTTTGATGTCTAGGAGAGACATTGTCTGCAAATTATAGGGTAACTGCATTTAACACCTTTTATATATGTAAATGTATATATTGTAGGAATCTTTCACAGCAGTAGGTTTCCATATGCCATCCTCCAAGGTGTTTTTTTTTTTTTGTTTTGTTTTGTTTTTTTCAGTGTTATTCTTTCCCATATTTCCTCCTTTAGGAACTTTTCTTGCTTTTAGTGGATTACTTCATCAAGCATTTTATCACAGTGACAGAAAGCTGACTAATACAGTAAGCATGTGAGTTGTTGCTCTGCTCACCTTGGTTGTGGTAAGAAAGTCTATCTTTAAGATCTATTGACCGGCCGGGCGTTGGTGGTGCACGCCTTTAATCCCAGCACTCGGGAGGCAGAGGCAGGCGGATCTCTGTGAGTTCAAGGCCAGCCTGGACTACCAAGTGAGTTCCAGGAAAAGGCGCAAAGCTACACAGAGAAACCTTGTCTCGAAAAACCAAAAAAAAAAAAAAAAAAAAAAAAATCTATTGACTAAAGTTTTAAATCCAAGAAAAAATAAGTATACACAGAACAATGACAAACTCAAAGCCATAGCTCATGGAAACAATGCTCATGAGGTTACAGTTCAATTCTTTGTGTCCTTCCTTCTTCCCCTTGTCTTCCCCTACCTTTTTTTCTTTTTCTTTTTCTTTTTCTTTTTTTTTTTTTGAGACAGAGTTTCTCTGTGTAACAGTCCTGGCTGTCCTGGAACTCACTATGTAGACCAGGTTGGCCTCGAACTCACAGAGATCCACCTGCCTCTGCCTCCCAAGTGTTGGGACAAAAGCATGAGCTAACATCTCCTGCCTTTCCTTCCTTTCCTACAATATATATAGCCCAGGGATGCCAAGAATGAGATATCAACACAGAAAGAGTGGTGGCCTAGCAATATTCCTTAATTGACCGTCAGAAAGTAAAATACTCTTTGTAAGAGTACGTTCTCAATGTAAAATATGTAATATTTTCATAATTTTCCTTCAGCAGGGATTATTATGAAAATAACTTAGAGTCAACTGCAGATATGAAGAAGCGTTATCCACAGAAGGGCATGTGTGGAAAGATATTATCCTCACACTGTTAGAAACCTTCACAAGAGATCTTTTTTAGATAGAGTTCTACCACAAAACCACATTGCCCCAGACTTATAAATGAATTCTGTACCCAAAGCATTTACAAATATAGATATCAAGCAATGCTTTATTAATAGCTGTAACTTAGCCCTCAACTCAGAATGCAATAATGTAAGGAGTTCTTTTTATTGCTTAGTAACTAGTCAAAAATAATCAGAAACCAGAGCTATCTGTCCTTTTCTGTTTATCTCTTCCTTTATTGATCATATCTAAATCATATATCTGTCTGTCTGTCTATCTATCTCTATCTATCTATCTATCTATCTATCTATCCGTCCGTCCATCCGTCCATCTATCCGTATGTCCGTCCGTCCGTCCATCCATCCGTCCATCCATCCATCCATCCATCCATCCATCCATCCATCCATCCATCCATCTATCTATCTATCTATCTATCTATCTATCTATCTATCTGTCTGTCTGTCTATCTATTTATCCTGATCCAGAGAGAAGGCAGGTGAGAGCTGTGCCAGTACATAGAGTAGAGCTTACTGTGGTTACCCTGCAAGATATAGGTGAGTGAGCACCTTACCTGTTAGCTCCCACATACAGAAGACGGTGTTCTGTGAGGAAGGATGCAGTGCAAGAAGCTTTGGTGAGTTGTAAGATGCACGGGACTGACTTAAGAGTTCTTCCTAGGCTTTAGACTAGGGTAGAGAGTCCACTGATGCAGGTGCTTGCCTCCATGTCCTGCACACAGAGAGTGTTCAATATGTACCTTGTGGATAATAAAAATAAACCAGTGGAAAGACAAGTCATTGAGGGATGAGATGCTGATCTGGGGTGAGAAAACAAGGGAAGGCTTGTGAGGTCTCTAAAGAATCTACATTTTCTTGGGGCTGAAATCTTCCCACTGAGAATTTTTCTAAGTTTTTGTTTTTCTACAGCTGGACTTTTGGTAAGACATAAAAGGGAGGAGAGAGAGAGAGAGAGAGAGAGAGAGAGAGAGAGAGAGAGAGAGAGAGAGAGAGAGAGAGAGAGAGAATATGAAGGGATGAAGGTCTGCTGCTCTGAAGTAGTGGAGTTCCCTGGGACCACAGGGGCTAGAGAGGCAAATGGATGCATTAAAGGCTTTAGGCCTCATCATGCGAGCCTTGAACTCCATATGAGCATTGTAGCCAAAGTAGCTTCCAAAAGGTGGGGCTCAGTGACTCTTTCACCTCAACCTTGCGGAGCATCCACTCCTACAGTATACAGCTGCTGCAGCGACTGCCCAGAGTTCAAGGGAGAGGGGCTCACTTTAGAATCCATTAACACAGACTCCTGTGAATAAGAGCATGAGTTTGAGGAACTTTACCTGGTTTTCAAACACTGCCAGGCCTTTGACAGACACAGGATGAAAGCATTAGGAGGCCTTACAGATAAATCACCAAGCTGAAATTTAATTCGCCATCCTAATGTTGTTGATTTCCCTAAAGTAGTATCTGTTTGGCTTCGGGAGACCCTGAGGGACACTGCCTTTGTGCAACAGCCATAGCTTTACTCCCTAATCGTGTTTGGCTCACTCTGTCTTTGAGATGATTTTCGCACTGCCTGAATACCCAAAGGGAGGGCAAGGAGGTCCGGAAGACATTAAACAGCCATTAAAATCAACACAAAGGATAGAGCAGCCATTGTATGTAGTGTAGAATTCCAAAGCACTTCCAAATTTATCTCACTAGTCGTGTGTGGTAGTGTTTTGAGCAGACATGGGGGCCAAACGGTGGTTGGGAGTGCTTTTGCTAACACAATTTCTCATTAACCTTCCCTAAATTCACAAATGAATATGTAGTCCAAGCAAACTTAATTCATTTGTTGGCCAGAGATCCTTGGCTTTTTCCTTTCACTTTGATCAACATTCCACTCCATTCTCTCTGCAGCTGCACTAAACTGGGTCTTTTTTTCCTTAATGATCAAATGCTTTATCATCCTGTCACCAGCAAAGGTAGACCAATGCCCAGCCCATAAAAGGTGTCTCAACCTCATTAGTCCCTAAGGAAATGCAAAATAAAATGACAGTGTGAGATCATCACTCTGCCTTAAGGATGGCTACGTGATCTACAATGGAAAGGCAGACATATATTTGAGGAGGAAGTAGGGAGTAAGAGGAATATACATATATATGTGTGTGTGTGTGTGTGTGTGTGTGTGTGAACATAAAAGCATCGAGCTACAGTGGAAGACTAATGAAGAATCAAATGCACACTTAGGACATAAGCATGTCCCACCCTTAGCATTTGGGGTCCTGCTTATTTAACTTGGAATGTTTTTGAGATTCTTCCATGTTGCAATGTATCAGAGCTCTACTCTTTGAATTGCTGAATAGCATTCTGATGTTTTGGTATATTATATTTATTTACCGTATTGGGTATGCCACATCCACCATTTGATGGACATTTGGTTTGTTCCCAGTGTCGACTGTTATGGCCCTAGTTCTTCATCCCCCTAGCCACATCTCTTGTTGTGTGACTTTCTGTCTATTTCTATCAGGAGCAGAAGACGTTTTCTCCACGTTGTGACTCTGAGCTTGGCCAGGCAACATGCTGAGGTGGTTTTAATGCCAACAGAATTGAATGATGCTGGTGAAATCTCTGCTGATGCCTGTGTTCTCTTTGCCTGCTGTAAGACAATGTTCAAGCTTGCTTGAAGTTGGAGGGGCCAGAAGGGCCAGAGCATAGTCACCCATGTTAGAAAGAGTGGTAAGGTATCTGGAATGCAGGAAGGAAGGAGGAAGGAAAGAGAAGAAAGAAAGGAGGGAAGGAAAGAAGGAAGGAAGGATGAGATCATATATCCAAGAGCTAAATACTATATTAGTCTTTTGGAAACATCAGGACTCTTTAATGTGAGTAGGCATGTCTATATGTAGATTGTAAACCACGTGTTCTAAAACAGGCTTTATTGATGTCAGTAGGTTGGAAGCATCAGAAACATATTTCTTATCCGAAAAATAGAAACTATTATCACCACTTTAGGAGGTAAAATAGTTCAGCATAGCTGCTAAGATAGCTTGCACAGTCAGCTATTTACTCCAATAACTGAAAAAGCCACCATTCTCTCCTCCTATTTCCGCGGTCATTCACAGTGAGATGCTGGGACGCTTGCTCTCTGTGCTATAGGATGTGGCATCTTTCTGCCTTTCAACTGACATGGCCCTGTAACTTGGTTTGTCTGAAATAATGACATGGGGTGCCTGGAGACGTGGCCGATTTTCTTTTGTTCTCTTCAAATCCTGCCTAACTGCCCTGTGACCAAACTCGGCTGTCAGCTAGCTGCAAACACATGAGCAAAGCCAGCCCAAACCAAATGAAACACCTGGCCGAGCCCTGCCTGTGTCACCAACCCATGCAGACTCACTAGCCAACTAAGCTTGATGTCATCTACTGTATTATATATATATATTATATATATATATATGATGATCTGTATTTTGATTTAACTACTTATGAAACTTGATTATTTCTAATTTTCTTTAGGATGAACAGTACCTTAATAAAAACATTTGTATCAATTTTCACATAGCAGTCAGATCGTCTTGCTTTAGCTGGTTAGAAGTGAGATTGCTAGAGAAAAGTAATGTTTGTGTTAAGTAAGAACACATACAACTAAAAGTAAGGACGAATGTGTGTTTTCATCAGTTATGTAAAGAGCATCCCCCTTGGTTATGGGGCAGAAACACAAACTACTATACATAGAGTGACCAGGGAAGCCAAGGAGAGTGACCAGTGGAGTTACTACATGAGTTGAATGATGACACCTGCGACACTGTGAAAGAGTGGACCACACAAATAATGAGCAAATGACAGCAGGTTAAGACTGGAAGTGACTTAACTTCCCAGCAAATGGTTAATAACCCAGCAAAGTGACATTTAAGTTAGACTGCATGTAGCCAGGGACTAGATCACACAGCGCCTTGTAGGCTGCAATGGGCACCTTGTACTTTATTCTAGATGGGATGGGCGCCATGGGGAGGCAAAGCAGAAAGTGACATCGTGGTCAGGAGCATCAGAGGTGGTCGCAGCAGCAGCAGCAGCTGCAAACAGCAGCAGCAGCAGCAAACAGCAGCAGCAAACAGCAGCAGCAGCAGCAGCAGCAAACAGCAGCAGCAGCAGCAGCAGCAGCAGCAAACAGCAGCAGCAGCAGCAGCAGCAAACAGCAGCAAACAGCAGCAGCAGTAGCTGCTACCTCTTTATTAGAACTTAACATTTAACCATCTGCTGTTCTGATCACTGATTACGTGTTCGTTCACTTACTCGGGTGAGTGTAGGAGTTAGGTTTTATTGCTCTCAGTGTGATTTTACAAGCAAAATAATTCAGGCACAAGATTAGATGACTTGCTCAACTTCACACAGATTTGACAACAGAACCAGAAATCCAATACAGGCAGGCGGGCTCTAGATCTGGGATGTGTGATGTAATGAACCCATGGCCTCACATACAACAGAAAAATTCTATACCATAAACTATATCCCTAAACCTTGGTTTAAAAAAGGTTTCATTTCACTTTTTAATATTTTTGAGAATTTCATACATGAGTATTCATTTACATCATTTCACCCCTCCCCCCTATTCCAACTCCTCCTGTGTCTACCATTCCCTTTCAAATTTTTGACATCTTAATTATTATTGTTACACATATACACATATGTACATAGGTATCTACAACCTACTGAGTCCACTTAATGTTGCTCTCATGTACAACTATTTAGGGACAACTATTTTGGATTGGTAACATATCGGGGGACTAATTCGCCTTCTCTCACCAGCCATTATTTGCCTATATCTAATTCAACTAGGAGTTGGGCCATGTGAGCTTTCCCCCCATCCACGTTGGCATGTCAGCTGGTACTGTCATTATGGAAGTCTTGTTTAGGTAACTATAATGTCAAGATTTCATGAGTACAGCCTCCATGCCATCTATGGAAAACACTATCTCATATCAGATACCCCAGCCCTTTGGCTCCTACAGTCTTCTGTCTCCTCTTCAGTGATGTTTCCTAAGCTTAAGTATGGGAGCTGTGTTATAAATGTATTGATTGGAGGGCAAGGGATGGGAGATGAGAGCTTAGGGGAGCGAGAGGTTTGAGCTGGAACAGGAACAGAGTGGGAGAACAAGGAAAGAGATACCATGATAAATGAAGACACCATGGGAATAGGGAGAAACAGAGTGCTGGGGGGTTCCCAGGAATCCACAGGGATGACTCCACCATAGACTACTGGCAATGGTCGAGAGAGTGCCTGAGCTGGCCTACTCTGGTGATCAGATGGCTGAATACTCTGTCATCATGGAGCCCTCGTCCAGTGGCTGATGGAGACAGAGGCAGAGATCCACTGCCAGGTCCCAGGTAGAGCTCCAGGAGTCCAGTTGATGGGGGAGAGGAGGGATTCTGTGAGCAAGGGATATCAAGACCATGACTGGAAAAAGTACAGAGACAACTAGCCAAACTAGTGGAAACGCATGAACTATGGACCAATAGCTGAGGAGCCCCCATAGTACTGGACTGGGCCCTCTGGATAGGCGAGACAGTTGTTTGGCTTGAACTGTTTAGGGGCCCCCAGGCAGTGGGATCGAGACCTGTCCCTAGCACATGAACTGGCTTTTTGGAACCTAGTGCCTATGATGGGACATTTTGCGCAGCCTTGGTGCAGGAAGGAGGGGCTTGGACCTGCCTCAACTGAATGTACCAGGCTCTGCTGACTCTCCATGGGAGATCTTGCCTCGGAAGAGGTGGGAATGGGGGGGGAGGAGTGTTGGGGGGGGAAGGCTGGGGGGCGGGAGGAGGAAGGACAGGGGAATCTGTGGTTGGTATGTAAAATGAATAGAAAATCTCTTAGTAAAAAATAAATGTATCAGTTGGAGTTGAGCACCCCCATGGTCACTTATTATCTGCATTTCATCAGTTGTGGATTTTTTGTGATGGTATCTGTTGCAAACAGAAGCTACCATGATGAGGGTTGAGAGCCACACTTTTATGTGGGTCTAAGGATTAATAGAAGAAGTTAGAAGTTATACTGTAACATGCCGCTGTCATGTTAATGATGCACCAAGGGGCCCGATACCAGATGTACCTGTGCAAGACCAGATGTTTCAGCCTCTGACACTATAACTCAAGTCTCTTCCCTTATAAAGTGCTTGCTTCAGGCATTTTGTTATAGCAACGTGAACTACCATCAGGGAAATAAGGACCCTAGCTTCATTTATCCTGGCTTTCAGAATTTTCCTTGATATTTCTGCTCATGTATTCTTCCTTCTTAGCTTTAGAATCACTTTGAGTTTTAAAAGATTTTGTTGAGTTTTGAGGCTCAGTGCAGAAGGCAACTTTTGTAGATTAATGAGAAACACTAGCATTTAAAATCAGATTGAAAAACATTGCTGGTTAATGAGCCTTATTGCTACTACATCCCATTTGAGGGGATTTCTTTGCACCTTGTCTTACAGCCCCACCCCCAGCCCTCTCAAACTCACAGCACTTTACAGTAGGTGTTCAGCTCTTTTCCTTAAGCTCTCTCCCTTTATCCACCCTGCTTCATCTGCTCCCCAGAGCAGGGAGGTTGTTACTAATTATCTCCACATCTCCCTGCCCAGAAGGGGAATGCGTGTGGAAACCCCAGCCCGGCACTCCACATCTGCAACTTTCCAGTGCGCTGTGCATCTCGGCTGTGAGTGAGCCACTGGGCATTTTCTCCTCCAGCCAGAAACCTAATTCGCGTGTGTGCGCTTCAGTTTACAGCTCCACTCCACATTTGTGGTTCTGTTGCTTTAACCCCTGTTCCAGTTTCATTTAGTACTTCATCTAATATGGAAAAGAAACCACGAACCAAATCTATGCACCTTCGGAGTGAGCCATCCTAAGCAGGCGCTGCCAGGTTTTTACCGTGGTTTTTTCCTTTTTAGCCCTTCTGAATTGAGTATGTTTCTGAGGCCAAATTCTTTGGGGAAACATTATGCCTATTTAAGGCCTCCAAACTTCATGCTTCGATACAAAAGGCCTAAGGGCGAGGATTTTAAATGGATGGAGTGGAGAAGTTTTCACTTCCTTAAGCAAACATATAGCATTTCCTTCCATGTGTCAGAAATGAAAACAAAAAATACAAACTAATTTGTCATGAAATTTTCCCCTTTTATAATTCCCTCTATGGTACTTTTTCAACCTAACAAGTCATATTTTCTCTTCTGGCGTGTCAGGTTTACGGCTTTGCTGGTCACACTTTCAATAACCGTGATGGACGGTCTTCGGCTCCATATATCATGTTCAAGCATTCGGCTTAAAGGTATCTTTGTGTTCGCAGCTTGCTTGCTGTCACCCCCGGAGCCCTGCTCCCCACCACAGATGCACACGGCGTTATGTTATATGCGCACAGAGCTTTGGGGGAGCTCATATTTAGAGGCACTGAGTAAGCAGGAGAGAAGGGCTGCTCGTTGGGCTGGGCCTGACCTCAGTCTGAAATGAGGCAAATTGTCGTATTTATGACTCCAGGTAAGTCAGTAATATATTGGCGCCCGCATGTGGGAGCACACTCGCTCCCCCCCCCCCCACATGTGGCCTCCACTTGGGTTTTCCCTCAAGTAGTGGTTTCGCCTAAGTATGTCTCTTTTGCCTCTTTTCTTTTTTCCTGTCTCTGCCCCACCTCCTCCTTCCTTCTCCTCCCGTTCAGTCTCCTGTTGATGTTTTCTTCTCCCTTTCTCCTTTCTGAGCTCTGACTGAACTCTGTGAGATCTATAAGGTTCATGCAGAGCATAAAAAAAAATCAGTCAACTAAACTGCAGATAACTAAGATGATTATTCCTTTCATTTTTCCCTTCCCACCTTTTCTGCCTATCCATGTGGATACACACCAAACATGGGCATGTGTCTGCACATACAAGCATACAATCACACCCTCAGTATCACACACACACACACACACACACACATACGTGCAGCCTCACACACCTGAGCACATGTCCACAATCACACATGGTCACACACACATGCATACTCATGAACACAGTCTCTCTCTCACACACAATCACACACATGCACATACTCATAAAATTACATACACACTCACACAATCACAATCACACACATGCACACAATCATACACATATACAGTGTCACACACCTGAATATGTGCACTCAGTCACACACACTGTCTCATACATTCACAGACATACAGTCTCACACACATGAGAATACAATTACGCACATGAGCACCCACAATGGCACACACATATGCGGTCTCACATACACACACAATCACACATGTAAGTCTCATACATATGCACATGCACGTACCACACACAGTAACATATTGAAAATCTCACATGGCTGTTAGTGCTGTCCACACTATGGCCTGGAAATCTGATCTGTTGGGTGCTTTGGGCTTGGAATCAGAATCATTTGTTTTCTTTGCTCTGCTGCCTCTCCGTAAATTATAGCAGGAGAAATGAAAGTCCCATGAGCTCTGGTTTAGTGACGAATATTGACAAGGGGGAAATTCAGAGTAAATCACTGATAATCGAGAAATCTAGAAAGCCCCACTCTGTACATCTGTGTTGTTTCTACTTGGTCAGCTCCAATACCATGCTACGAGGCCTTTCTTCCTCCGAAGTCTAGGTTTTAAGTAACAATTCCACGTTGTTAAGTGGGATTTAGATCAGGGAACTGTCAGGGACTCCCCACCTCCTGCCCCTCCCCACAGTGTGTTCTGGAAGGTGTTTCTCTCTCCCAGTGTTTCTAACCCCTGCAGATCTGTGGAGCTGCTGGTGTCCTTTCACTCCACAGCTCCGGCTCCTTATGTCTGGGTCACAGGTGTTTGGAGTACATGTGTGCTGCTGCTGTGGTTGACTCCTCTTCTCTTCTCTTCTCTTTTCTCTTCTCTTCTCTTCTCTTCTCTTCTCTTCTCTTCTCTTCTCTT
>CABHPR010141347.1:38243-50816 GCA_902168415.1 Peromyscus melanophrys
TGTGTGTGTGTGTGTGTGTGTGTGTGTGTGTGTGTGTGTGTGTGTGTGTACATACGTGTCAGGGTATGTGCATGCTTGGGTACTTGTGTGGAGGTCAGAAGCCAGCTTCCGGGAGTTGTTTCTTACCTTCCAGCTGCTGAAGTGGACTTTCTCTTGTGATCACTGCTGTACTCTACAGGCCAGGAGGTTCTCTTGTCTCCCCCTCCCATATTACTATAGAGTGCTGGAATTACAAATGGGTGCTACCACACCCGGCTTTTTATATAGGTCCGGGAGTTTAAATGCAGCTCTTCAGGCTGTACAGCAAATACTGTTACCTGCTGAGCTGTCTCTCTGGCCCAACCTTAGCTTTGTTTAAAAAAAAAAGTACTAGGTCCTCCAGTGTCCATATGAATGGCTGTCACAGAGTATTCTCTCAGCACACATTTGTTGACCAGTAAATGATGTATCATGATCATACTTTCCTGCGTAACAAGTGGGACTGGCAGACTTTTGTCCTTTGATTCATAAACATGACAGACAGGTAGCAAAATCAGAGTTACTCTTGGGAAAGAAAAGTGAAGCAATTTAGGTTTCTCCAGAAGGTATTGGTCAAAGCAGCCTGTGCATCACGCTTCAGTAGAAAACAATGAGTGTATTGTATATGGTTACTGGGGCTGGCAGACCTGAAGTCTGTGGGACAAGGAAAGGCTGGAGGCTCTACGGAGAATGGCTGGAGCCTGGAAGCAGCAGCATTTCATCTCTCAGAATTTTATTTTCATTCTTAAGGCTTTAAACCGATTCTATGAGGGAAACCCTTTCACATTACTGAGGATAATCTTTGTTTTAATAGTAGATACTCTAATTGCAATTAGACTCCCTCCCACCCCCCACCCCCACCCCTATACACAGCAACACCTGGGCTAAAATCAGATGAACTCACTCAGAAGTGTTCTTTAGCCGAGTGCACACATAAGGCTAATAGTTACAAAGATGGTAAGAATAGAATACACATATCCCACAGCTGATTTAAAGGGCTTAAAAAACACTCTTGATTGGTGTGACATTTCCATATATAGTGTGCATTGTCCAAATTCTCTCAAGAGCCAGCTTCCTTCTGTTCATCACAGGGCAGCAATGGCATCTCTCACATAGTTTTCAGGCAGAGTCCAGTAAATTATATCCTAGAAGTTCAGACCCTAAAAAGAACCATCCATCCTCACAAGGGTTATCTGGGAATAGTTAGTGGGCAAATGTGTGGATAAACATCATTTTTGTCTTGAGGTGCTTGGTTTACGGTCTCCTTGTCAAAACAAACACTCACCATGATAACTTGTGATTATCACCAGGATAAGGTTTTACTACATTCTAGGCAATCCCAATACCCTACACAATAATTTCTTTTAGTTGCTCTTACTTTACAGGGTTTCAGCCCTGAACCACAGAAATCCTTGGAAACATGAAGCACCCCCTCATACATCCATAGTCTCATGTCCTGTGCGACTTCACTGGGATTGGGTGAAGCAGGGTTGGTTATTGGCTGAATTCTTATAAAGTTCTGTGAGCTGGGCATCATTACACATGCCTTTAATGCCAGCACTCAGGAGACAGAGACCAGAGGAGGTCTATGAGTTTGAGGCCAGCGTGTTCTACATAGAGAATTCTAGGCTAGCTACATAGTAAGCCCCCATCAAAATAAAATAAAATAAAATAAAATAAAATAAAATTCTAAAAACATTCCTTTTGATTTGGAGCAAGATCAACCTGTAACTTGCTATGTAGACCAGGCTGGCTTCGAACCCACAAATCCCATTGTTTCAGTGTCCTGAGTGCTGAGATTATGGCCATGGCCCCATCCCTCTTTCCTGGTGGCCAGGGTTTTCCCCCTAGGGCCTGAGAGGGCTCACTTTGGCTTTCCAAGGAGTAGTAAACCCTTCAGGACAGAACCGCCCAAACCAAGGCAGCCTGGGGTGGAAATCTGAATGGACAGCCCTCTATGGTCCAAAGTGGATGTGTTTCCTGTCTCATATGTCTTCTTTCTAGGGTTCACGTCCATGTTCCTTTCAATCTGGAAAGGCATAATTTCACTTTAAGGAAAAGAAAACAATTGCTTTTAATAGGAATCTTTATGGGCATGATTCGGAGGACTCCTTGGACAGCAAATGACCGTGATGGAACGACCTTGTGGTGAGTTAAGTGTAAACGGCTCAGAAATGCTCAGATTAAATTTCCCTGGAAACACTCAAGGGCTTCCAAAACGACTGGGGAAAAATACTCAAGCCATGTGTATCTTAGACTTTACATTTCTCTCTCTCTTGCACTCTGCTGATTTTATTTTCCTCTCCAAACACTTCTTAGGGTGACCTCATCTCTTGTGGTCAGCATGCTGTCAGCCCAGATTGTCATTAATCCTGGTGCGTTCTGGGTGGCCTAACCTGGTATCAGCCACGTTACTGCTCTTTCTGAGGGAGCTTTACCTTCTAATATTTGTTTTCCGTGTGGAAAGGGTATAAACCTACAAACAGTTCAAAGTCTGTGTCAAGTTTTCGGCATTTGGAAATTTACCATCATGACATGGAGACGAATGTGTGAGGTGGCTTGTTGGAAACAGATAAATCTCTGTTCTGTAACACAGAAAACACAGTCTGGGTGAGGCTGATGAGGGGAAACCCATCAGTCAAGATCCCAAGAGTCTTAGAAGTACTTTTGAAAGACTCTTACCCATCTTCAAGCCTTACACACATCTCAGTAGAAAAACATATCAGAAAATAATAATTATAGTCTGGTTTCTGAAGTACTGCTTTAAACACATGTTCTTCAACATGCTTTAAAAAAATGTTCCTGTGTCTTTCCTTCTGAGGAGATTCCCACAAAACTAACCAAATTCTATATGTAGAAATCTGAATTTCTTTCCCTTTTACCCCCATCTTTGGAGAAGGCAGATTCTGGCATGCTGGGTTGGTATCTATGTCTTTCCCTGTTCTGACTTTGCCCTAGCTCAGTCAGTGAAGTTTGTCAAACGTTTAGCTCTTTCCAAAGATGACGTGCTGACATCAGGGCTCAGGGGTCCTCCTGTTTAATCTCCAAGCAGCGTAGTTTACGTGGGTGCTAAGCTATCTGAAATCCTTCTAACCACAGGGCGTTATACGATAAGCAAAAGCCGTTTAGTTTACTCAATAAGCTCAAAACAGTAGAAAAGCTAAAAGCTGCTTCTAAGAGACTAAAGTTGGGTTGGTGTTGGAAGCTTCACTCCCTTACTGAGTGAGAGGATCTGCAAGCCCTGTACCACAGATAACTGTAGTGCAAGACAAACTGATTACACACACACACACACACACTCACATACACACACACGTGTACACATATACACACATACACACATATACACATACACACACATGCATGCACACATATACATGCATGCACACATACACACACATATATACACACAAACACACACACACGCGCGCGCGCACACACACACGCACATGCACATGCACACACACACACGCGCACATGCACACACACACACACACACACACACACACACACACACACACGCACACACACACCATGCAATCTGGAACCTAACTGAAACCAAGCACTCCTCAAACCTTCAAGCTTGAAGAGACCCCTGACCACACGAGAGCCGTGGGGGCCGTGGCCCTTTTGTCCACGGCTGTTCTTGCGCTCCTCCTCCCTTCCTCTGAGTCTCTGCAGACGTCCCTTAGGAGCAGCCGGGCCATGGAAGCCGGTGGCTTCACTGTAAGTTGAAGGAGCACTGCCTGATTTGGCCTGGTGGGCAGAAGTGGTGGTGGGAAGCCCACACCTCTACTAGCCTGAACTTGCTGATGTGGTTACAGAATTCAGTGTGTGTCTAGTGGAAGCCCATGAACTGTGGACTGGTGGCCGTGGAGCCCCCATGGGACTGGACTGGGCCCTCTGGATATGGAAGATGGTTGTTTGGCTCGAACTGTTTGGGGGGCACCCAGGCAGGGAGATCGGGATCTGTCCCTGGTGCATGGGCAGGCTTCTGGAATCCGGTGCCTGTGGTGTGACACCTTGCACAGCCTTGGTGCAGTGGGAAGGGGCTTGGACCTGCCTAGGCTCAAAGTGCTGAGCTTTGCTGACTCCCCATGGGAGACCTTGATTTGGGGGATGTGGGGATGTGGGTAGGCTTGGTAAAGAGGGCTGGGGAGTGGGAAGAGGGAGGAGGGGGTCTGTGGATAGCATGTGAAGTGAGTAGATAATTTCTTAATAAAGAAAAATGAAAATAAAATAATAAAAAAAGAATTCAGTGTGTGTGACTCTAAGACTAGCCTTGGAGCACATTTGGATGAGACATATAAATAATATATATATAAAACAGCTATGGTCTAGACAAGGAGAAAATGCACAGGAACGTGCATTGAAGTTCTTACATTTTCACAAGTTAAACTATGAACCTTATTATGACAAATGGTGATGTGTACATTGATCATCAAAGCAGTTGTTAGTAGAATAAAGTATAAAGAACAGAGGAATCAAAATGATACACAAAACTATTTTGCCAGTATAGAAAGTATTGAAAGAGGAACCAAAATATTAGAAACACATGAGAACAAAGAGCAAAATGATAAGTGTAAATCTGATTACAATTAGTGAGTGCGTTAAATGTAAACAATCTAACCACGGTCAAAGGGAAGGGAGAATGAGTGTCCTTCAGGGATGGCGGCCCTGAGAGGCTAGCCTTGTCCTGAAGATGCTCCCACATCCATACATCTACAGGTAACACTAATGACTCGGTAGATCTGAGAGAGAGAGAGAGAGAGAGAGAGAGAGAGAGAGAGAGAGAGAGAGAGAGAGAGAGAGAGAGAATGCAAACAAAGTTGGTAGAGAAAAGTGACTGGGGAGAAATGGCAGGTGAGAGAATGGGGTAGATTTGATCAAAACATATTATACGTATGTATGATTATTATATAAAATATTTGTAAAAAAAATCATTGAATTAGCTGGTGTGGTGGTTTGACTGAGAATGGCCCCCATAGGCTCATGTATTTGAGTGTTTGGTTCCCAGTTAGTGGACTATTTAGGAAGGATTAGGAAGTATGGCCTTGCTGGAGAAGGCAGGCATGGCCTTGCTGGAGGAAGTGTGTCACTGGGGGTAGGCTTTGAGGTTTCAAAAGCCCTTGTCAGGCCAGGTCTCTCTCAGCCTTCCTCTTGCAGATCAGATAAAGGCTCTTAGCTATTTACCGTTCCAGTGTCTGCCTGTCCTCCTGCCGTGAAGATCATGGACTCACCCTCTGAAACCGTAAGCAAGTCCCCAAGCAAATGCTTTCTGGTATGAGTTGCCCCGGTCTTGGCATCTCTTCCCAGGGATGGAACAGTAACCATGACATCTAGGAATGATGCGGTGCACATGTAATCTCTCTTAACCTGGAAGCTGTAGCAGGAAGAACATTTGAGCCCAGGAGTTGAAGGTCAGCTGGGCAATAGAAAAACCCCTTTTCAAAAAAAAAAAGCAAAAGCCAGCTGGACACACGTGTCCATAACACTTCTCTATGGAAGTGGAGACCTCTGATCGCTGCGATGAGGTTGACCAAGCACTAAAAAGGATTAGCTAGGACAAAATTCCCAGCTCTGTAGGCTGGCACTGTTGGCTTCTGAAGCTTCCTGAATAAAGGAATCACATTACACACACTGAGTACCCCCAGTCCCAGCCTCCAGGGATCTTACCTTCTATTGTAGGAGACTTGAGGGAAAAGAAGGAATAAGGCCATAAAGAAATTTTATGTACATTTGTATGCATGTTAGATACAGTCACACACATTTTAGAAGACAGATACTATTGGTGAAATTCAAATTTACACAGAGTTCACAAAATTTAACAAAAAGTGACCCAAAAGATGTACAAAGGACTTACATTAGTCAGGGTTTTCTAGAGGAACAAAGCTGATAGAACAATCCCACTCCCATATATATAAAACAATACACATGTGGGATTTATTAAATGTATATGGGGTTTATTAAAGTGGCTTACAGGCTTGGTCCATGAGGCTGGATGTCTCAGCTGGTCTTCACTCTACACCTGAATGCTGAGGAAGTAGGCTGTAATGCCAGCGAAGGAGTGGACTTTCCAGTGAGAGCGAGAGCAGGCAGGCAAAGGGCAAGAGCTTCCTTCTTCCGTGCCCTTTCTATAGGTGTGGCCAGAAGAAGGTGCGGCCTGCAGTGGATCTTCCCATCTCAAAAGATCTGCATCACAAGTGGGTCTTCCCACTTCAAATGATGTAATTAAGAAGAAATCCGTCTCAGGTGTGCCCAGCTGCTTGGGTTTAGTTAATTCCAGATGTCAAATTGACAACTGAGAATAGTGGTCACAGGACTCAAATAGAGGTTTCATCAAGCAATGTATACAAGTGTTCAATAAACGTGAGAATGGTACTCAATCACTAGGGACATTCACAGCAGAAAAGCAGATCACATCTCACCCGTGCAAAAAGAGCCACCGTGGAAAGGAGAGTGCAGGTGAGGTGTGGAGGATTTGGAGCCTCCATGCGCTATTTTAGAGTGTAAGATGGACACAGTCACCATGGCAACAGTGTACCAGTGCCTCAAAATGAAATATAGGGCAGGTAAGGTGGCTCCCCAGGTAAAGGAGCTTGTTGATGACAGAAGTTCCATCCCTAGGGCCCACATGCTGGAAAGAGAGAATCAACTCTCACAAGATATCTTCTGAGCTTCACACATGTGCCACAGCATGTGTACACATGCATGTGTGTGTGCGCGCACACACACACACACACACACACGCACACACACACACGCACACACACACACACACGCAACAGTCAATGTAATAAAACAACTAGAAACTAACATATGAAACTACTAGATGATGTAGCGATTGGGTTTATGGACCTATAACTGTCTTGGTTACTTTTCTTATTATTATTATGATCAAACACCGGACAGAAACAAAACTTAAGAGGGGAGGTGTGTTTCTGCTCCAGGTTCAGAGGATACAGATCATCACGGTGGGGAAGGCACAGTGGAATGTCACCTCCCTGGTGACAGGAGATCACAGTGTGGCTTGCTCCCAGTTTGATCAGCTAGGAAGTAGAGAGCTTGGGCCAGAAATGGAGCCAGTCTGTAATCCTCAAGCCCTACCTCTGTAGTTCTCTGTCTTCCAACTACGTCCATGTCTAATGCCTTACAATGTCCCTAAACAGACCCACCAGCCTGTGGGGGACATCTCACAATTGAAACTGAAATAATAACTAAACAAAACAATTGAAACAGGATCTTGGAATGGTATTTGTGCACCTATACTCATAGAAGCATTATCCATAGTAGCAAATTAGGGAAATAACACAAGTGCTGATTGAAAGAATGAATAGATTCAGCAAAATATGTTGTATCTACGAAATGGAATATTATTCAGCCTTAAAAATCATCATTCTCAATTAAAAGCCAGGCATGGTGGCTGTATGCTTATGTGAAGAAACAGAGAATGGCTGATTGCCAGGAGCTGTGGAGAGGGGAAGAGGGACTCTGTTAAATGAGAACACAAAGTGTTCTGGGGAAATGTGGTACAATGGTGATGGTTGCTCACTGTCCTGGCTAATTTTATGTCAACTTGACACAAGCTAAAGTCACCTGAGAAGAGAAAACTTCAATTTAAAAAATGTGTTCCTAGATCAGGCTGTAGGCAAACCTGTGGGAGCATTTTCTTTATAGATTGATGGGGGCAGGTCTCAGTCCATTGTAGGTGGTACTACCCCTGGGCTGCTGGTCCTGGGTTCTACAAGAAAGCAGGCTGAGCAAGCCATGAGAAGCAAGCCAGTAAGCAGCATCCCTCCATGGCCTCTGCATCAGCTCCTGCCTCCAGGTTCCTGTCCTGCTTGAGTTCCTGTCCCGATAAGCAGGATGTGGATGAACAGTGATCTGGAAGTGTAAGCTAAATAAACTCTGTCCTCCCCAAGTCACTTTCGGTCATGGTGTTTCATCACAGCAATGATAACTTTAACTAAGACACTCACTGTGCATGCATCCAGTTATGAATGTATCTATATTAATCCAATACATTAGGTGGCTATAGATAGCACATTTTATGTGTGTTTTATCAAAGTAAAATTTAAAAACTAATAAATCAGCAAAAGAAGGGATAATGGAATTGGAGGGGAAGGGAAATTGTTTTAAAAAATGGTAATAGAAATGCTAGTCTGTAAAACATTGTTTAGTTAGAGCCCTGGAGGAAGGAGGGCGAGCCATGTAGGTGTCTTGGCAGCCAACATTCCAGGCAGAGGGAACTGAGTCAAGGATATGGTTAGCCTTTGCTGGGGTCTTAACATGTGTTTGAATACTTGGTGCTGCTTCAGAAAGTTATGAAACCTTTAGGGGATGGGTTCTTGTTGGAAGAAGCAGGTCATTGGGGGTGGACTGTGAGGATTTATATAGCCTGGCCCCACTTAAGGCCTGCTTTCTATTCCTGATATATATGCAATATGACAGCTGCCTCGTGCTTCTGCACCATGCCTTACCCACCAATTCTCCCCCAACTGTAAGCCAGAGAGAAATTCTTCCCCTCTTAAGTTGCTTCTTGTTAAGGACTCGGGCAGAGCAATGAGAATTCAGCCTCACTGGGGACCAGTTAGGAGGACAGTGAAACAGAGGATGTGAGCAGAAGCCATGAGACAAGACCAGTGAGGGGTCGTGACCAGGCCTTGAACCATGCTGTAGAGCTTTCAACTTTATTTTTGATGAGCTTGGGCCAAGAAGGCAAGTGTTTATCATGTTCTCTTGATTCACCCTGGCTAGTGGAGGCTAGACCAGAGCCTGCAAAGCTGGAAGCCAACAGTGCAGTTAGGAGGCCTTGGCAATCACTTGGGAGCCACATCAGTGGCTCAAATGCGGGTGGAAGTAGTGTCCACATTATGTAGTCCTGGGATGCTGTGACCACAGACAGGAGAATACGCTTGCCGATGCAGTGGATTATGAAAGGGAGAAATAGAGGATGACCTCAACATTTTGGAAGAGCTGGAATTCATTATAAACCAAATGTATTTAAGAAAGACACACATTAGCATAAGACTAAAGATAAGATGCCATGAAAATTAACTGTGAGGGTCCAGATGGGATAGAACGGCAGAATGAGAAAACTTAAAAAACAAAACAAAACAGAAACCCCCGAAAAAGAACAAAACCAGCAAAACACATTGTCTTGTTTTGTCTGAATGTGTAATGCACACCCCCCAGGCTTGGCCCCCGGATGATAGAATTGTTTTGGGGACGTTCTGGAAACCACAGGAGATGGAGCACATGGGCTGGAGTGGAGTGTGTGTTGGGTGGTTAGTAGGTCACTGAGGGACTTTCAAAGGACATGCCAGGTCCTCAGCGCCCTTGCCAGCTCCATTGTCTCCCGCTTGTTCAGAGAACAGCGTCTTCCTTCACGTGCTCCCTACACTGTGTCACCACAGGCATAGAATCAGAATCAGCTGATCCAGGATCTCCGGACTCAGATGTCTGAAATAGTGAGCCAAAATAAACGATTGCCCCTTTTAAGCTCCATCGGGCATTCTGGTTACAGCTATACAAAAATAAGTAGCACAAGTATTTAGATCTGATTCAGCGTAACTGGTGACGGTCCCTGTATTTGTCTATGCTCCAAACACACTGTAGTAACCAGGGAAACAGTGAGTGGAATGCACTGAGTTTTTAATGGCAATCTGAACCCTGCATTCAAATCTTTGACTCTGGAGACCGAGGCCGCCATGTTGTCCGGTCCTTCCAAGGCGTTTCTTCTCCACCAGGTGGCAGCACCGAAGCTCCGGGGCCTCGGGTGCAGTCCTCAGGCTTCAGGAGTATAAATGCAAAGAAAGCTTCAGGGGACCTTCCCAGTCAGACCTCTGCCTCCCCTCCCTCGCTGTAGGCACCCCACCCCTCCCAGCAGCCAGCCTTCTGGACTCTAACAAAGTTTGTGATGGTATCATCTCTGGCCACATTACTCACCGGGCACATCCAGGCCCAGGAAGCCATTTCCTGGAGGCAAAAAAAAAAAAAAAAAAAAAAAAAGTTGCATTCATTAGGCCCCACTAACACATTCTCGTGGAAACCACACTTTAATAAATTTCATAGTGCATGACCAGCGGACTTCATGAATATTAGTCACTCCAAGCGCTTTTTGTTTATTCAGCTTCCCGCTCGTCTCCTGCCTTGCCGACTCCGGACTGCTCCATCTGTGGGCTGACAATAACAAAGCAAGAGAGCTGGCTGGCCACAGAAGACTGAAAACAAGGAGGAAAGGGAGCTTTCTGAGCTCACACCTGTTTTAAGATTTGTTATCCTTAAAACGAAAAGCTGTGGGGATTCACTGCGCTCTTTCCTTGTGGCTCCCAGCGGACCTTGCTGTAAACCGCAGGGAGGAGTGAGGGCCTTCAGAGCACTTAAAAGTACTTATGTCAAATCCATCCCATTCTTCCGGCCTCCGTTCCTCAGGCCAGCCACCATTCCCAGGGGCTGGAGCACATTACAAGGCCCTCACTCCGTATGAATGGGCACAAACAGACTTTTTCACCATTTCGGTGTGTCTACATTTGCAGACACATCCTGTAGGCTGCCTGAAACAGCCTTAATTTCAATTTACTGTCTCCCCGAGGACCTTGCCATTCTGTGGAAAGTGGAAACTCAGTGGTCGGTTCTTCTCTCCCGCCTCTCACCCCCAGCCGCATTCTGTCCTCCTCCCCTTTCAAGGAAAATGTGGAAAGAGGAGAGCATTTTGCTCAAGATGAATAGAAATGGCATTCTGATGCATCTAACAGGGGCCTATGATCTTTTATATTGAAAAAATAACGAGCAAGTTAGACCAGATTACCACATTTGGAAGGCGTTCAAAGTCGGCATGCAAAGCTGAGTAAGGGCAGCATGGGTCTCCTGGAGAGCAATTACACAGGAGTGCCTGAAATTGTAGACCCGAAATTCTACGTTGTCATTTTTTTATTCTTCTGGGCCTAACTCTATCTAACTCTATGTTATGAAAAATTTCAAATATATACAAAAGCACAACCAACTGGGGGGTCAGCTCCTAGGCCCTCCTTCGCTCTCATTTCGCCCACCATGTTCTGTCTAGTTGGCTTCCCACATATACACATCTCCTTCACTTGGAGATTCAGAAGCAAATTAAAAAGAAAAATCAGAAAATAAACAAAAGTAATGAGGAAGATGTCTTCCGCCCTATTAACAGTTCTACCCCAGGGGCTGCCTCACACCAGAGAGATCTAGAACCTTGTAGTTCAGTCCACAAGGCGGGATCCAGTCTGGCACAAAAAACCTAAGGGGTTCCTGGAGAGTGGCTGGTCCTTAGTCAGTGATGGAGCCTGGAAACTGTGGTTCTGGTATCAGCAAAGAAATCAGTGCCAACTCAATGGAGCAGCACAAAGTCAGGCCAAGCAAGCAGAAAGGCAAGAGTCTTCCATGCTCCACACCCCTTTCATCTGGGCGGCTACTGGAAGGTGCCATCCACATGTGGGGCGGGTCTTCTCATGTCAGTTAAGGTCATCAAGGCAGTTCCTCAACTGATCAGGTGATCTAAACTGTGGCTAGTTGACATTCAAACCAATCATTACCCCTAGGTTCCCAAAGATATTCCCCAAGAGTCCCTTGATTTTTTTCGCCCTTCACCAGAAAAACCACAGAGCGTTAACACAGGAAACGCACTGGCTCGTCTCTCACAGACTAAACACAACAGAGGCAAAAGCTGCACCAAGCAAATGTGCCAGGAAGAGTGTGATAAGCTCTGATACTCAAAAATCTGTTTGGTTTCATTTTTGCTTCATTTAAAAAGAGTTCAAAGCATGCCACTTTGAACCTAGTCACTGAACTTTATGACCTACTGGGAGTCATGACTCAAAGAGAGACGTGCTGACCCTTGGAAGGACTCTACCTTAGGAGACTATTAGGTGAGGGGCTGTGTCTTTGAAATCAGACTGGAAGAAATGATGGAGGTCGGTTTTTTTTTTTTTTAGAGCTAAAACCCATCTTAAGATCTTTCTATTTACTTTTTTTCTGTGTGAAAGCATTGGTAAGCAAGGTGGACGGAGACAGTGGGGACAAAGTCAGATCCTTGCTTGGTGTGTTCCATTTTTTTACATTTTTTAGAACTAAAATCTGTTAAGTGGCCTACATACCATGTGGTGTTTCATGTATCTCACACCATTCTCAAAATAATAAGACAAAGTGGGCTTTATCATTTATGTCCCACATAAGGGTAGGAGAAAACTTGAGTTCATGGGCTGGAGTGATGGTTTAGTTGGTGAAGCGCTTGCCTTGCAAGCCTGAGGACACAAGTTTGAGCCCCTAGAACCCATCTTAAAAATAATACCCAAGTGGTGGCTGTACCAAGGAGGTGGAGACAGGCAGTACCAGCCACCCCAGACTACTTGGTAAGCCCGGGCCAATGAGAGACTCTGTATCAAAAAGCCAGGTGGACAGAGCCTGAGGACTGAAATCTCAAGCTATCCTCTGACCTCTACATACATATGCACACACTAGGATGTGTACGGGCATGTGTAGGCACACACACACACACACACACACACACACACACACACACACACACAC
>CABHPR010141347.1:50826-63272 GCA_902168415.1 Peromyscus melanophrys
ACACACACACACACACACACACACACACACACACACACACACACACATACACACACACCCTAAAACAAAATGAAACCAAACCAACCAAACAAACAAAAAAACCCAAACCTAAAACTCAAGCTCCCAAAGATTGAATTAGTAAGAGGTACCCAACTAACCATGTCACCTGGGGATTGCGGACCCAGATGCTGAAGCCAGACAGCCTTCACTTTGCATCTTTGCTGTGCCACTCAGTGATGCTTTCAGGAAGTGATAAATGAATAAGATGCAATGTGTAAACACTCATCTTCTATTATGTGTTTATCATATGTATACATATTATATATACATATATGGCCTATGTAAATGTGATATATTTCCAATCATAATGCACAAACATCTCTAAGATATCTATGTATAAGCTACATTGATGGGTTGATTTATGGGGTTTCATTTTTCAAATTACCTCTAGCAACTCGACAATATGTCGAATTCAAAGGTATTACTTGTATCTTCTTGTCGCATGACTCAAATGCCCTGTTTCCTATGTCAGTAACCACAGAATGTAGTCAAAGCCCTGTATGTATTGGGAAACTTAACGAAGTCTGACAAACAACAGGGAAACCTTGTAGAAGGAATCATAATTCTGAGCACTCACTCGTGTCTCATCGGAACCAGGTTCCTTTTCAAAGCTGAGAAGCTTTGTGGGCTGCAGTGTGTTTCTGAGGATGAGTCTATGCTGACACATCAAGAAGCGATTGCGGATGGTGCTCACCATGGGTGCTTGAAACTCAGTTCTGCCTCTTACCTGCCATGTGTTTTTAGACTATGTTCTTAATTCTTCTTGTTTCTGTTCTCATTTATATGACAGGGTTCCTGATGTTGGTCATGGGATAATGAGAAAAATGCCCACCACATAGGTGGTACGGGGACTTCAATGTGGTCACATATAGAAAGTTCCTGGAGCAGCCTAGAGAATGTAAGTGGTGTTGGCATGTGTTCATGGTGCCCTAAGTTAGATCAACGTTCAATCCTTGGCATGGCTCTGATGCCATAGGAGTGCTCACTTGACTGCTGAGCTGAGAAGCCTCTAGGAAGGGGGCAGCTTGTGCCCACTGCACTGGGAAATGATACTGGGGAGAGGGGCTGTGAAGACGGTGCAGGCAGACCTGTCCCAGCATGCTCTGGGCATCAGACCTCTTTTATGCTGCTGTAAGGAAGCATTGCGCCTATTTAGACTGTAATTTGTTGTTGTTGATCCTTTGGAGATGGTCTTTCTGTGTAGCTCTGGCTGCCCTGGAACTTACTCTGTAGACCACGCTGGCCTTGAACCTGTAGGTATCCATTTGCTTCTGTTTCCTGAATGCTGGGATTAAAGGTGTGTGCCACCATACCTGGCCCTGGACAGCATGTTTTCTTTAGTGCTTCCATTTGTTTGTGTTCTACCCTTATATTTGTTACTTTTCCCATTGTTGTGACAATAAGAAGCAGTTTAAGAAAGGGAGGGTTTTTTTTTTTTCTAGTTTGCAAGTCACAAGAATTTGGTCCGTCACAGCAAGGAAAGCACGGTGGCAGAAGTCAGCAGCCAGCTAGCTGGTCACGCTGCTTTGACAGAGAACAAGTTAGACAAGGCTATAAAATCCCAAGCCTCGCCCCACCCCCTTCCCCACAGTGCCCCACCTCCTTCAATAAGGTTTTACCTCGAACAGATTCTAAGATCTCCCCAAACAGTGCCACCAGCTGGGGACCAAGTATTCAGACACAGGAGCATGTAGGGGACACGACGTATTCCAAGCACATTAACTCTTTTGTTTGTTTGTTTGTTTGTTTTTGGAGACAGGGTTTCTCTGTGTAGTTTTGGTGCCTATCCTGGACCTTGCTCTGTAGATCAGGCTGGTCTCAAACTCACAGAGATCCACCTGGTTCTGCCTCCTCCCAAGTGCTGGGATTAAAGGTATGCGCCACCGCCACCTGGCACAATAACTCTTATTTAATAACTTTAAGTATCTATGAGAAATTAAGAGTCCTTCGGAAGTAAATGGCTCAAGTGAAAGTCAGGATTAATTATTTGTATGAATAGTAATATGGCTAGAAAAATAGATGATAGATAGATGAGAGACAGATAGAAGAAAGATGAAAGATAGATAGATAGATAGATAGATAGATAGATAGATAGATAGATAGATAGATAGATAATGGACAGAAAGTAAAATATTTATTCTTGGATATGTACATACTTCCAGTCTTATCCTGAAATATTTATTGTTATGATTCTCTTTATGAGATAATGTAAGCAATGAATTTAGTTTGATTTAAAAAAATCACTATTAACTGCTGCTTTGATCTTACACTACAACAAACCAGACAAAAAACACTAAGGATCCAGTGTTCATATTGACTGACACTAAGATCCAGTGTTCATATTGACTCCTCTTCCAGAAACTTGTAGATTGTTTAACTGATGCTGCTTCTTAGCTGCTAGAGGAAAGTAGGCTGTGTCTCCACAGGTCTTGGAGCACATCAAAGACCACTCAAGCTGTGGCCTGGTCTGGAGTGAAATACCACTTCTACTTTCACAGTGGAGGGTTAGGTAGAGTGTGATAGATGAATGTATTATTTATTTAAATTTTACTGGCGGTTTTCTGCATCCTTGCACGGCTGCAGGGGTTGACCTGGGACAGCGAGGGAATGAAGAAAAGATAAACACATGGGTACAGAAAAACTGGGACTGGGTTACTGGGTTATCTAGTGGAGAAGTCTTAGCATCCTGGAAGCTCAGCATGTTTATTATATAGAGTTGAATAGAGAGGTGGTGTTATTGCATACAACTGGACAAGGAGGTAGGGTGTGTGTGTGTGTGTGTGTGTGTGTGTGTGTGTGTGTGTGTGTCCAGGAGGCTTAGCTAATCTCAGTAGGAGCAGTCTCCGTAGGGCATCAGTTCTTACCCTGCAAGTTGAGGATCCTTTGAGGGTGGAATGATCCTTTCATAAGATCACATTTCAAATATTCCTGCATATCAGATATTTATATTATGATTCATAACAGTAGCAAAATTCCAGTTATGAAGTAGGAGTGAAAATAATTTTGTCGTTGGGGGTCACAATAACATGAAGAACTGTATTAAAGGGTTACAGCATTAGGAAGGTTAAGAACCACTACTGTGGGGGAACAGTCTTCGGGCTGTCAATATCCAGAAGGAGAAAGCTTTTGGTAGATACTTCTTGCATACATTGTCAGCGTTCATACTTTGAACATCTACATTGACCAGCGGAAGGCTTTGCTGTCACTCTGAGCCTCATCCAGAGACAGCTTTGCCAATCCCTTGGGTCTGAGACATTGGAACCTTGACATGTCAATAATACACATTCATTCAGGACTTTACTAGTTTCACACATGCAATAAAAGTCACTCTTTTCATATTTATTATTCATTTTTAATTTTGTGTTTATGAAAGTGTATGCACATGTGTGCAAGAGGTGTCTGGGGAGGTCTGAAGGGGTATCAGATACCCTGGAGCTAGTATTACAAGTGGTTGTGAGTTGCCTGATGTGGGTGCTGGGCAGCAAACTTGAATCCTTTGCCAGAGCAGCAAGTGCTCTGGACTACCAAGCCATCTCTTTGCTCCTTCACTGGACATCTGTGCTGCATGGTTTTGTCTTGGTATATAATAAAAGGCATGTCTTCACTATCAAAATGACATAGAAGAGTTCCATGAAGCCAGGATATTTCCCTTGTGGCTACTTGCCACAACATCTGCTTGCCAACACCAATTTCTCTCAGTCTCTGCCATTTTGTCTTTTCAGATATGGAAAATTGTGGCACATAGCCTTCTGTGCCTGGTTAAATAGAAGGCATTTGAAGGTCATCCATGCCTTGTATAGATCAGAGTTTTGTTCTTGTACTTTCGAGTTGTGTTTTATTCTGTGAATGTACTAGAAATACTTAAAAATTTTCTAATAGAGGGGTAGATTTTTTTGTTTATTTTTTCTAATAGCGAGTAAAGCTGTTAAACATTCATATCAAAAAGAAAAGAAACAACCAGATGACCATGCA
This sequence comes from Peromyscus melanophrys, assembly GCA_902168415.1. Classification (NCBI taxonomy): domain Eukaryota; kingdom Metazoa; phylum Chordata; class Mammalia; order Rodentia; family Cricetidae; genus Peromyscus; species Peromyscus melanophrys. Next base: position 54,859 of record CABHPR010141347.1, read on the forward strand.
GATGAGAGTAACTTAGGTCATTCCTTTTGAAAATTCTGATTAGAGAATTTTACCCACATTTTCTTTCGTTCTCTCACAAGGAAAGCCATTTCCAAGCATCCGCACAGCCTTTGTCTTTTGCTCTATGAGGACCTTTGACAAACGGAGCAATATTTAGAGTGACCGAACCTGACCCCATTAGTTCAGTCCTCACATGGAAAAATCTGCCTTCAAATTCTTGCTGACTCAAAATTGAAAGCCATGTTTACTTGTGAAGTTAATAAAGCTCCCAAAGGAGAACCAAATATCCAGATGTTTCCATCCTCTTTTTTAAAAAGAATGACCATTTATCTTCCTCTGAAGATGCATATCTGGTTACCCTGCATTCAGCCATATAACTAGTCACTGTCTCACTGAAATGTTGGGAACCTTGGCAGTGCACCACATATCTCATTAGCAACGTAGAAATCTATTCCTGGGAAGAGATGGTAACTCTGCCAAAAATAAAAGACTGTCTGTCACATGGGAATGAACTGTAGGAGTCAGCTAACCTCATGTCTTCCCACTAAAGGGTTCCTTCAGTGCGGAGGGCAATGGACCTGGGAGTGCATCTTTCTTTGAAGCTCCTTGACATGAATGGGGTTCAGGCAGGTTCAGATACAGGGTAGGTCTAAAGGGTTATTCTTTCCACCTGCTGTTTGAGGTGGAAACTGTACTCCTGATAGAGACAGAACTACAGGTCAAAGAGGACAGTTGTGAAATTCTCCTGGATCAAGACTGGAATGGAATAACTTCCCCAGCATCTCTGTTCAGACAGCCCAGTACCCAAGATCTCTAGGGTTTCAATCTCCTGCTGTAAAGAAGGGGCAGGGAAGCAGAGGGTCCCACTGCATGGGCGAATAAGGAGCAGAACATGAAAAAGAGAGAGTTATTCCCACTGCACTCACTGGATCACTGTACTCAGAGGTGACAAGTGTCCTGCATTCCGTGTACCTCATCTCTCTATCTGAACTGTCTTACCTCTTTGTAATTAAAAGCATTTGTTTTTCTATAAAATAAGAGAAATACGCAGGATTTGTGGCTTCATCCCAAGTGCCTGTGCACAGGAATCTGTTGGTCTGTTCCTACAGAAACCACACATGTTGCTTGGCATCATAATCAGATGAGTTTTTAAGCCCACGGTCCTGATATAATATTAAGGGAGGAGTTGAACAGTTTAAGTCTGTTAGCATTTGTCTGAGTACCATCATATACCAGGTCTTCATGGGACCTCTTAAGAATCTCGAATTTTTGACTTTACACAGCTGAACCACAAACATGGCCCTGGGCTGATGCAAGTGGAGAGCCGTCTCTCTCGGGCTGGTGTCTGACTGTGGTGAGGGAGTGTGTGCTTTGCCCATGAGCTCCCTGGCACATACTATACCAGTAGGGCCGCCCCAGGGTTTTCAGGGGCAGGTTGCAGTACAAGGGAGCATCCTTGCAGTACTGGCTGAGAGTTGAGGATGTGAGCAAACCATGGCTGCAGAGATCTTTCCAGCTCTTTTCAACACTGTTCTGGAACCAATGGTGTCATATGCTGTTGTCTTTCAGGATGCTCCACTAGGGAAAACAGGTAATATTTTACATGTGGGGAGGCTCTGGGTTTTCAGAGATAACAGTTCTTTCCTTGTGGGATTTATGCCTCAGTTGAGCAGCAAGACTGAGAAGCCAATAGTTTCTACATAGTGGAATACTCACCATCACAGAAATATGTCCCCAGAGGAGGGAGTAATTCACCTTGAAGGTAATAAGGGGAAGACATCAGGCACCCTGTTCTATCACCCCCTGAACCATTCTGCAGAGACAGACCCTTTTTCTGAACCTGGAACTCAGCTGGTAGCCAGAAAGACCCATGCTCTTCCCACCTCTGCTCCCAGACAACACTAGTTTAGAGGTGTGCACACCTGGCTTTTCATGTGGGTGCTGAGGACTCCAATTTAGGTCCTAATGCCTGTGCAGCAAGGGGTCTTACCCACGCATCCATCTTCTCAGCCTTTAAAAGCTGTATTTCAGAGAGGCCAGTATGGAGTTTGTCATCCAGCCAAGCCTCACGTCTCCTCCTGATGCGTTCTTCTAGTCTTTCCCCATCTGCTCTCCCTGTTCCAAAGCCCCTTCCTTTGTGGATCAATATTCCAATTGCCTTTCCATCCAACCAACTCTATGGCTCCTTTCTGAGGGCTAGTATACTCGTTAATTTCTTTGAGACATAATTTAGGGTAGTAGTTGAAATTGTGACTTCTAAATTTAAGAGGTGGGGTTAGCTCTGAAGACAGGAGGAAGACATGTGGTCACACAGGTTGTTTTGGGGGCTTCACTGTGTCTTACATGAGTTTGGTGTGGATTTATAAGGCATAGTTCTCTAGTTCTTTATATAATCTGATAAACTAAATAATTTCATAAAAGATAGTGAATCAGCCACTGGTTAAATGCGCTACTAGGCACATAGTACACCTTTATGGACTGGTTACCTTGTTTGTAGAAAATGACAATAGAATCCACTTCATTGTGAGGTTTAAAAATGTAAAGTAATGTTTGCCAAGTCTTGACAAAGGACTCAAAATATAGTTAGTGCCCCACAGTGTTAGTGACTGTCTTTAGCTCTCTCTACCTCCTGAAATCCCTAGAGAATTTTTTATGTGAGCTATGTAAGTTCATTCTTCATTGCACCCTGCCTAGACCTAAGCCTGTTGCCAACTTTTTTTCTCTCTTGACAGCAGGCAGCATGTGTTATCTTTCTTCCCAGTACCCTAGCATGGGGCTGAGGACCCCAGAAAAGGTTAATAAACACATACAGGCTGATTGATGGGAATGATTTTCCTTCAAAGATGAACTACATAAGACTCCCATATTTTTTCGCTCATCTATGCCTACAACAGAAACCTGCGCATGTCTGTTATTCTCCTCCTGTGATATGACCTGTGAGCAGCCACCTTGGCTTGAGGTTGAAACATACGAAGCAGCAGAAGATACGCCTGTTTGCAGGCTATCCAAGGAGCTGCCCCCCCCCCCGCACTTCCTTTCCATTCAACCCTGGAACAGTTCCCGATAATTCAATAAATATGTGCATGCATCTCCTCAAAACAGTGTTTTTAAAGGTTACATTGGTCTGTTTCACACTTTAAGAAAAACCTAGGCTAACCAGCTGCTGCATAGCTAAGTTCAAAATGGTGATAATCACCTACTGTCTCATCGGGAGCCTGATGTAGAGGACCCTGTCCTCAGTTGCAACATACCTCCCAAGCTGCTATGGTAAAGACAGCCAGTCCAAACAGAGGAGACACTCCAGTGGCCAGCTCCCTCATGCTTGCCTGGGCAGCGACTGAAGGCATCATCCCCACTCATGCCCTGGAGCTACAAGATTCCAGGAGCCCAAATGCAGCTGCAGACTTTGGCCCTTCCAGTTTTGGACCCAGTTTAGAGTCTCCCAGGATCTGGAGTGGAACTGCTATAGTGTGATAATCAAGTCCAAATCCGGCTCCAGGTGGAATGCCAATTACGGCAGAAGAATGAACTCAAAAGGGACCCAAATAAGCCATACCTCATTTGAAATAGGAAATCTAGTGTTGAAGTCAGTTCACTTAAGAAGTGAAAACAAGAAGCATTTAAGATTTTTAAAAATGCAAATAAAAGTCAGGTATAACCAACTCAGAAATCCCCATAGGCTCTTACTTCCTCTATTTCTACCTAGTCCCGTTTTTCTAAATGGCATCCCAACTATAATGAAAATACATACACCCATCCAGGCAAGTACCACAAAGACCTCTGTGGCCTGGGGAATTCCACGCAGTCAGGTCTGACTTCTGTCAATTATCCCAGATGCTAAACTAATTGGACTGATGTTCAGATGAAAGAGTCCATATCTATGAAGACAGGAAAAGCCCCCTTCTGTGACTAAAGTCATTAAACCTCAATTAGGAGACAGTTGGAGAAGGTGTGGATGAGTCGGGGGCAATTACAGGGCTTTGCCTGACAGCTCAGTTCCTGAAGCCTGGGCCAAAGCAGATGACATGGAAATTCGATCCCTAGACAGCTGCAGACAGACCAGGCCATTTGCACTCTGCCAGTTAGACCTCCCCCACCACTGGCAGCTTCCTCCAGCCTGTGGTCCTTGCAACCTAGTGAGCTGGCTTCACTATGGCCAGGCACACAGCCACGCAGCCAGGGCTGATGTCTCCTGTATTGTTTAGTTTCTGTCAACTTGGCAGAAACTAGAGTTGCCTGGGAAGAAGGGAACTTCAATTGAGGAAATGTTTCCATGAGATTAGCGTGACTGTGGGACATTTTCTTGATTAATAATTGATGTTGGAGGACCCAGTCCACTGTGGGCGGTACCATCCCTAGTCATATAAGAAAGCAAGCTGAGCAAGCCGTGAAAGTCATCAAGTAAGCAGCACTCCCCCACGGTCTCTTTCATTTCCTGCCTTTAGTTCCTTCCCTGAATTCCCTAGATGATGGACCGTAATCTGTAAAATGAAATTAATCTTTCTTCCCCGAGTTGCTTTTGCTCATAGTGTTCATCACAGCAATAGAGAAGTGAACTGGAATGTCTAGAGACATGAGCCACGGAGACCTTGTTGGCAGGAAATGAGTTTGGGAACGGCTCTAGATAACCCATTGTACCCATGCTTCAGATGAGTTATAAACTACCAAATATCCTTCCTGGAGACTTGAGGAGACTTGGAAGGAGCTGGCTCAGAGTATTCCCTAGAAGCTTTCTAAAGCTGTAGTAACTTTTGTCACCCTCACAGAGAATGCTCTGAAGAGGTGGGTGGTGTCACTCATAATGTTACGAAGTAAATTGTATCCTTCCAAGTCATATACTGATTTTTCCCATCTATAGTTACCCAGACTGTAATCCCATTTGGATTTTATCAAGTCTTTAAAGAGGCAATTTGACTTAAAATGAGTACATTAGGGTTGACCCCTAATCCAATATACCGGTACGTTTACAAGAAGAGGTTAGGGAGCTGAGGGGTAGCTCCATCAGTGGAGTGATTCTCACCTAGTGCGCACCGTCCCTAGCTTCTACCCCAACACTGAGTGACTGTGTAGTGCTGCATGTTAGTAATCTCAGCACTGGAGAAATACGTGCAGAAAGATCAGAAGGTCAGGGACATCTTCAGCTGAGTTTGAGTCCAGTCTGGGATACATAAGACTTTGTCTTAGGGGAGAAGAGATTAGGACACAGACTAAAAAGACACCATGATGCTCACACAGAGGGATATCCATGTTGGGAGGCAGTGACGGAGGCTGTGTGTGACCCTAATCCTGCCAATACCTTGATTTCATACTTTCTCTCTCTACAACTGAAAGAAATAAGTTTCTCCTCAAACCACTCAACCTAATATTTTTTATGGTAGCCTAGCACACTACATATATAGGTTCATGAATTCACCTAAAAACTATCAGTTGAACCTATTCTAACATACCAGATGGTTGTTTATGTACTGGGATGTATAGACAGGCTTGTATGGAGGTGACAGTGTAGGAAGACTGGCCTTGAACAGGGGTTCATACCCTGGCCACTATCAATGTGTTGTTAATGGTAAGTATTCCTAAGTTGTCATCATTCCCCTGAAATCATTGTAAGTAATGAACACAAAACTGTTAGTAGAATGTCCTAACTATATTCAGAAGGAAATGTTTAAAAACACCTAGAATAAATGCAAAACATGAACATGCAAATGCAAGTTCCATTAGGAGATAAAACGGGGTGTCCGTTGTGGTACAGTGGCATCACCAAATGATTTGCTGATATAAAACTAGTTTTAGGGGGCTGGAGAGATGGCTCAGAGGTTAAAAGCACTGGCTGTTCTTCCATAGGTCCTGAGTTCAATTCCCAGCAGCCACATGGTGGCTCACAACCATCTATAATGAGGTTTGGTGCATACATTCTGGAAAACTGTATACATAATAAATCTTTTTTAAAAAGCTAGTTTCATTCACTTGTAGTTTAGAAAATTTCTTTTGGCCTCTCAGGTTGTTATAGTAAGGCTGTGTTCATTTTGGGAGAATTGTCAAATGTGGGGATGTTTCTATTAAACCTCCTTCATTTATGATCTTGTAGATTTCCTGGCATGGCAGGTTATCTTAAACAATAACTAGTTTTCGGCAATGTGTTATCACTGAGCAGCCACTGTCCACATCCTTTAGGTGCTGGCCTCTGTGAGATCCATTTATCTCACTGAAAAATGCCTGCCTTTGATTTTTTTTTTCTGCCTTTGATTTTTATCACAGTTTCAGGGAGCAAAGAATTTCTAGAATTCACCATACAAATGATTTCTGGATCTTGCAAATTTTCTTCCACCTCTTTTAAGATGTTCCCTGAACTTTGGGGTGGGGGAAGGTGTTATATAGGTGCTCTTTTAGAGCTAAGCAGTCCATAGGCACTTATGCTATGCACCTTGACCAGTCTCTTTGTTAAGAGCTCCCACTGCAGTTATATGGTAAATTCTGGAAAGCTCATTGTATTTATGTATTTGTATTTGTTATTTGAGAATTTCATAGATGTATACAGCAGACTTTGATAATATTCACCCCATACTCACCCCCCCAACTCTCCCCTAAAACATCCCCTTTACAACTTCATCACCTTTTATTTTGAACCCCTGAGACCATTTAGTGCTGCCTGTATTCCATGGGTGTGGGGCTGTGCACTGGAGCGTGGACAACCTACTGTGGACAACCTACTTAAAGAAAAATGACTCTCCCATGCCTGGTAGCCATCAAATGCCAATATGCCTTCAGCTAGGGGTGAGGCCTCATGTGTTCCTCCCCCAGTCCATGCTGGGATATTGACTGCTTTGATCTCACACAGGTCTTATGCAGGCAACCACAACCACAGTGAGTTCACACGTTCAGTGGCCCTGTCTCATCCAGAAGACACGGATTTGCGGATGTTTCATAGCAATGTCCCTATGTTTGACAATGTGATCATGTGTACACACTGCCAGGTCCTGTCAGGCACACATGGTAGAGGCCTGGAGCTTCAATTTCATTAGCTCTCACCTCATTAGGAAGGACGTGAGCTCAACGTTCTTGTACGTCTGACTCAATAGCCAGAAAAGTCCCAAGTCTGAATTCAAATTCTGTTTCCTGCATGAGCTTTCCTGCTGCACGCTGGGGAAGCCTAGCATGCCATGTACCGCATGCCCTGTTTGCTATGCACCACATGCCCTGTTGGCCATGCACTGCATGCCCTGTTTGCTATGCACCACATACCCTGTTGGCCATGCACCACATGCCCTGTTGGCCATGCGCCTCAAGCCCTATTTGTCTGGCTTTTTGAACCTCACCTAGTCTGAGTAGTTTATGAACCTTTGAATAGTTCCGTCTCTGCTTCCCTGAAGAGTGGTTGTGAACGTTCCCCATGGTTCTTAAACAGTTGCCATGGGCTGCTTTCTTTTTCATTTTAATGTTTCTTACATATATATACATACATATACATATATATATACATACATATATGTGTGTGTATGTAATAATGTAATTATCTGTGCCATCCTTACCTTAGTATGTATGTATGTATGTGTGTGTGTGTGTATGTGTGTGTGAGAGAAAGAGAGAGGAAGAGAGAGAGATTGTAATTATCTGTACCTGTCATTATCATGATATGTATATATGTGTGTGTGTGTGTGTGTGTGTGTGTGTGTGTGTGTGTGTAATAATGTAATTATCTGTTCCTGTCTTTACTTTGGTAAGTGTGTGTGTGTGTGTGTGTGTGTGTGTGTGTGTGTGTGTGTGTGTGTGTGTGAGATAGTGTAGCTGTCTGTCCTTACCTTGCATTAGTGGATGGGATGTCATCTTTCCTGTCTGTTCTCTCCATCCCACACTCTGAATCTCATTCCTGAGAACATGAACCTTCACCAAAATCGTTCAAGTGTTTTTCTTCATCTATAATACTCCAGTACTCCTGGTCACTAGGTTGTGTCCCCCTCTGGTAATTATCTCCAGTCTCCCTTGGCTTCTGAATGCCTTTTCTTGATCTCGTATCCACCATCAGTCACCTCCCTACTTTTCTCACGGTCAAACTCCAGGAATGATCAATACTTCTGTTCACTTTTCCTGACTTCTCTTCCAGGTCAGACTCTCCACTGGAAATAGGACTTTAGATTCCCACCAGCAATTGTCTTCACGAGCTGCTCAGGAAGTTCTGCTCAGCATTTGCCGGGTCCTCTGCTCACCCCACCCCGTGGCTTCTCCTGGCATTCTTGAACGTATTTCATAGCATGTGTCTTTGGGTTCTCTTGTGCTTATCACGGGAAGCATGTCTCCTAGTATTCTGTCCTTCCCTCTCTCCTGACCTGTGGGAAAGCACATTGTACTTGTGCCTGCAGCTACCGCCTGTGCACAGTACCCCAGGCTGACCTGTGCCTGTAGTTACACACTGTGTGCAC